>RJWH01005149.1:0-54824 GCA_004363575.1 Solenodon paradoxus | reverse complement strand
GAACAAAAGAAATGGGCCTCCTAGAGCAGAAACACAGGGAACACACACAAGGCCTTGGGGTAGACTCCTTTCCAGGTCTTTGCCAAAATGAATGGTCCCTCCTTCCCTCCCTCTCTCCCTCCTAGAAGCCAAAGACGGGGTTATCCTCTCCAAGCTCTTGAGAACTAGGCTGACTATCTATCAATAGCAAGTTACCCTTAATGTACTCTTGCGCAAAATGCTTTGCATGTATGTAGTACTTTTCAATAAACGGATGAAGAAAAATATTTTCAATCTCTGTTATTGGAGACACAGATAGGCTAGGAGTGGCCAAGTGTGCACAACTAGTAGGCAGCAGGATTCAGATTTGTAGCTGGGTCTTTGTACCATAACCTGTATTTTTATTCATCATAATGTGTGTGTGTGTGTGTGTGTGTGTGTGTATGTGTAGTGTCTCCCTATTTGTAATAGGTCCTCCTTCTGAAAACTAAAATAATGAGTCTTTTTTCAAAAGTGGATATCATTATAAAACGATAATTATAACAAACAACTACTGACAGGTTGCTACTTACCAAACACCGTACTGTTTTCCAACTCCCTCCCCCATAAGGTACCAATAAGCTCACAAATGTTCGATAATGTGCCGAAGGGCACAGAGCTAAGGATATAGCTATGACAGAGTCTACTCCTACACTAGGCAATTCACCCATAGGTTCTTGCCTGGCTCCAACTGTCATTGGTACCAATTAGGGGCTTTATGAAGGATAAGTAGGAGGTGCAGTTACATGTATCAATTTAGTTCTGGACTGAGGAGGATTCATTTCTGTGGGATCAGATCCATGAAATCTTCATTTTATGGCTCACGTCCAATTAACACCCATCAAAACACCTTTCTCAGCTTAAAGTTTTCATATACTTAATCAAATTAAAATGTGGAAAAGTCATTGCCCTTGACAGAGTTGTTGGGAGCCTTCGTCTGACTTTCCTCTTCTTAATGAATGGGTGATTCATTCAGCTAACATATATTAGATTGCCATTGAGTGGCATGTATAGTGTGTGTGAGAGTTAGGAAGCCAGTCCCAAGTCACTAGCTATGGGTCTTTGAGAACATCACCTGTCCTTATTGACCTCACTAACACTGATTGACCTACAAGGGACTTCCCATTATAAGTCTGATGCTAGCTTGAGATTATTGCTTGGGCTTTTTTTCTGTTTTAGATGCTTAAAAAAGTATTTGATTTTTAAATATTGTCAATTTCTTCTTTAAACAAAAGAGGAAAGGAAGTCAATGCCCTAAACTGCATAACCGAAGATTCGAGTGGGTGAGAGACAGGTAAGGAACCTTCTGGGGGTGGGGAAGGTCTGTGACGGAAAAAGACCTAGAAGATGAGCTAGGGGACTTGAGAGGAGATCCTAGAAACAAAAGAGGCAGTAGAAAGGAGTTCAAAGTTTGGGAGGCAAGAGGTTTGGGATTTCTTTTGCAATTGTAAGATTTTGTTTTGAGAGCTGTACCTTTCCCAATCTCCCCCCAATCTTTCATTGCTCCCCCACTGGATACACATACAGAAGGAGTAGACATCCCAAAAGACCACAGAGAGATTCAAAGTACACTGTACATAAGCTTAAAATATGCAGAATACAAAACTCTTTGTACATCTTTCTTCTATGATCAACTTTAGCAAGATCATTTAGGTGTCTTTATTAGTGCAGATCAAAACTAGGTTAATTAAAATTTTCCCACCATATCCATCCCACTGGGAACCTCTTCCAGAATCCCATCAGGTCCAACCACTGATATATTTCTTTGTGGTTTGATTCTACCAAAAGATTGATAGGTAAGGAATTTCGCCTAGGGCTGGGGGTGTGGTACACCTGATGCAATATTAGGTACTTCTCATTCTATTTGAGACGTGTTTCTGAAAGCAATAGACTTAAAGCAAATCTTAAGTACAAATCCTCCAGTTCTTCAAGACCTCACCAATAGAAAAAGAAACAAATGCAATTCTAGCACACATAGGACAGGGGGTTAAAAATAGGCTCCATTCACTTTTTTGTCTTTAATTTGTTGTGTGACATTACACATGCCACCTTACACGTCCACATCTCCAGTTTGCCCCATTGTAAAATGGGCATATGGCCATTTGCCATGCAGGTACCTTTGGGTATCAGACGAGATCATATTTATGAGAACATGCTGCAAATGAAAGCCACTGATAAATGGTAGAGATCTTACCTTAGAATTAAGTGCTAATGGTAACACCATGGTTTTATAAACTTACTTGAAAACAACTATATCCCATTAGAAGTATTTAACATCAAAATTCCTTTTTGTTCTTTTAAAATGAAAGCTACGGGCCAGAATTAAGACTAGTAAGCAAGCAGGCAGGAAGAAAAAGGAGGAAGAAGGAAGAGGAAGCAGCTTTGTTTGATTTTTATTTAGTTCTTCACACTGGTTGCCTCCTCCCAAACCACAGGACTCAGACCTAGGGGTATGTGCCCTGAGCTCCTTCAAAGTTGAATGACCTAACCGCTGCTCCACCAGGCCACAGCAACATCTCTGAATTCTTAATAGGGCATATTGAGGTGTCGACTGTCAATAGGTGGTTGAATATAAAGGAATCCCCTAGTAGTTTTATTATCTAAGAGGATCTTTAAAATAACAACAAAACTGAAATATGTGTATTAGAAAACCAGTTGAAATCTCTGTTCAAGAGTTCTCATTGTACCTCCACCTTCTTAATGACCTAGCTCTTCTGCATCAATATCTCTCCAATACAGTATCATTACCATCATCATTCAAGTATTTGGCTATCTTAGAAAAAGTGTCTCTTTATCTCAATTCCTCCTCCAGCTTCTGCTCGGCTTCTCTGTTCTCCTTAAGAGAAAATTTTTGAAAGAATTATCTACCCATAGTGCTTTCATTTTCATCATTTCACAATACCTCCAATATCTAGAACTCCAAGATTGCATTCTAGGTCACCCTTGTCTGGTTGGCGCAAATGTTCACTTCTCTATCTTCATCTAGCAATTAGCAACATTAGACACAATTGGCCATGTCCTCTTCTTTGTTGTACTCTCTTTCTCTTGACTTTTTTGATTCCATAGTCATGATTTTTTTTTCTTATTCAGTAAAATTGACAGATAACATTGCAAAAATTTAAGGTTCATAACATTCTACTTTGGTACATTTATATATTGTAATTCTTGTCATTCTAGTGATATTTATCCCATTATATATTAGTACGATATTACTGTCTATATTCAATATATGTGCATTAGATCTCTGAAGCTTATTTACTGTTCATTACAAGGTTGTAACTTTAAACACCATCATTCCTATTATCTTACATCCTTCACCCCTTGGTAACCATCATTTTACTTTCTTCTAAGTTTGACATTTTTAGAGTCTACATATGTTACTGTCTGATACCATATAATCCTTGCCTCTGTCTGACTTACCCGATTTAGCATAATATGCTCAAGATTATCCATATTGTAAATAGCAGGATATCTTCTTTAATCATGACTGAATAATATTCCATTATGTATAAATAACAATTTTTTTTCCATTTACCTGTTGATGGGTTTTAGGCTGTTCCTATATCTTAGCTATTCCGAATAATGTTGTCATAAATATGGTGCTGCATATAGCTCTTCAAAATCCTGTTTTCATTTCCTTGAGCATATATTCAAAAGCAGACTTGCTGGATAGTATAGTAGATCTATTTTTATTTTTTTGAGGGAATTCCATATAGTTTGCCATAGTGATTGTTTCAGTGTACATTCTGACCCACATGTGAATAAGGATTCTCCTTTCACCACATACCTTCCAGCATCTACTGTCTCTTGTCTAATTGATGAAAGTCATTCTAATAATATGAAATGATAGCTCATTGTGCTTTGGGTTTGTGTTTCCTTCATGATTAGTAATGTTGAACATCTTTTCATGCAATTCTTGCCATTTTGATGTCCTCTTTGTAAAAATGTCTCTTTAGTTCTACTCACTTTTTAATCAGGTTAGCATTTTAATTATTTTATCCATTTTCTTAGTTTACAATAATAGATAAGTTTCAGCATAATAGACACATACCTCACTCAATGTGTATATCATACTGCATCCACCACCACCATCATTTTCACTCTTTTAACTCCAGGTTCCCTCCCCCAACTGCACTCTCCCCATCTGGTAACCACAGTCATGAATTGAGAGTCCTGAGAGTTTTGTTCTATTTGCATATGTTCATTCATTTTTGTTTCTTTCTATTGCACATGTGAGTGAAACCATCTGGTATGTTTTTTTCTTTCTGACTTATTTCACTTAGTATAATCACTTCAAGTTCCATCCAGATTATTGCAAAGGCACAATTCATCTTTTTTAAATATCCAAGTAGAACTCCATTGAGTATAAATACCACGTATTCTTTATCCAGTCACCCATCAATGGGCATTTACGTTGATTCCACGTCATGGTTATAGTGAATTGTGCTGCTATAAACATAGGGGTGCACATCTCTTCTGATTAGTGTCTTTGTATTCTCTGAATATGTATCTAGAAGTGGGAATGCTGAATTAAATTGTAGTAACATTTTCTGAAGGAATCTCCATACTCTTTTTCAAAGAGATTTCACTAATTTACAATCACATCAACAACACAAAAGAGTTTCTTTTTTTCTGCCCGGTGCCAACATTCATTGTTTCTAATCATTTTGATGTAGGTTATTCTCACAGGTGTAAGGTGATATCTCATTACAGTTTTTATTTGCATTTATCTGACAAAATGTTATAAAGAGAATTTTCTCCTGTGCCTGTAGGCCATATGTATAGCTCTCTATGTCTGTTCAGATCTTGCACTCATTTTTTGATTGAGTTGTTTGCTTTTTTGTTGTTGAGGTGTATGAGTTCTTCATAAATTTTTGGAGATTAAGCCTTTCTGCAATGAGTTATATGTAAATATCTCCTCCTAATTTATAGGTTTATTTTTCTGTTTTGTAGTGGTTTATTTTGCTCCGCAGAAGCTTTTTAGTTTGCTGTAGTCCTGTTTGCTTAATTTGGTTTTTTTTCCTTTTCCTTTGTCATTCCCCAAAGACCTCTCTGAGATTAATGTTATGGAGTATATTTTTTTTCCTTTTAACTATTGTATGATTTCAGGCCTTACATCTAAGTCTTAATCCATTTTGAATTAATTTTTGTATGTGGCATTAAAGAGTAATATAGTTTCATTTTGGTAGGTGTCTGTCCAGTTTTCCCAGCACCATTTGTTTAATAGATTTTCCTTCTACCGTTGTAACTTCTTGACTTCTTTGTTGTAGATTAGCTGTCCATACAGATGTGGTTTTATTTTGGGGTTCTCAATTTTATTTAATTGGTCTATGTGTCTGTTTTTATTACAATACCATACTGTCTTGATTACAAGAGTTCTGTAATATAGCGTGCAATCAGAGAGCATGATTTCTCCATTTTTCTTATTTTTTCTAAGGCTAGATTTGGCTATTCAAGATCTCAAGTTGTATTGATGTTCTCTTTCCTTGAAAAATGTTATTGGGATTTTCATAAGGAATGCATCAAATCTGTATATTGCTTTGGGTAAGATGGCTGCTTAAATATGTTAATTATTCAAATCCATGAGCATAGGCTATCTTTCCATCTCTTTGTGTCTTCTATTTCTTATAACGTTGTCTTACAGTTTTTGGTATACAGTTCTTTCACCTCCTTTGTAAAGTTTACTCCCAGGTATTTTACCCTTTTTGATACGATTGTGAGTAAAATCGCTTTTTCAATTTATCATTATTTTATTGTTTGCGTGTAGAAATGCCACCAATTTTAGTATATTGATTTTGTATCCTTTCACTTTACTGCTTTCACTTATTGTTTCTAGTGTTTTTTAGTGGAATGCTTGTTTTATTATTAAGTGTACAAATTATATATTTTATATTAACACTTTACCCATTCACAAAAATGTTCTCTCATTCTATAGGTGGTCTTTTTCATGGTGTTATTATTTCATGTGCTCTATAGCAAGTGAGTTTGGCGTAGTCCCATTTGCTGATTTTTTTGCTTTGCTGCTTATGCTTTTGGCATCATGTCCCAAAAAATCTTTGTCAAGATCAGCATTGATAAGTTTCTTCCTTATATTTTCTTCTAGGAGTCTTATGGTATCAGGTCTTATGTTTAAGTCTTCGAAACATTTCAAGTTAAATTTGGTGAATGGTATGAGATAGGGGTTTGATTTTCTTTATACGTCTCTCTGGTTGTTCCTTCTGAGTCTCCTTAATAGACTCTTCACCAGAGGAGCATAGTTGCTAAGAGCATAGATTCTCTAACCCTGTTGTTCAATACAGTAATCATTAGTCACAGTGTGACTACTACATTTTAAAATAATTAATTAATAAAATTAAATATTAACTTTAAATTAATAAAATTGAATGTAAAAATCAGTCTTACTTACCTAATATTTCAACTGTTCAATAGAACATGATTAGGAGCTAACACATTGCACAGCAAGACACACATTTCCATCATGGTAGAAACATATATTAGATAGTGCTGCTTAGACCAGACTTCTAGAATTTGAACCCTCACTCTGCTACTCTGCTAAATGAGTGACCTTAGGCAAGTTACTTAATCTCATAAACAAAATTTCCTGCCCTTGTGGTGTTCCCTGCCTTGTCCTATCACTATAATGGAAAAATAAGGTGTGCTTCAAATATAGGAAGTAAATCTATAAACATTGATGGCTTTCCAAATGATATAGGTAAGTGAAAAATGCATGGTATGGAATGGCTGAGCTACATTGATAGATATATAGGTTGAGCTTAGTTGGACAAAATAAAGGAATACATAGAAACACAGAGCTTTATATTTATTACATTCTGGAAAGATACAAAGGGAACTTAATGCTTCCTTTGGGAAATGGAATTGGAGTCAATTAAAAGATGGACTTTGCATTTTAAACCTTCATATACTATTTTATTTTGTTACACTGACCTTTAATTAATAATAATAATCTTCAATGTATATGATAAGGTTTGTTATTGTCGTGGTTATCCATTTCTGTATAATGAGCTACACAATACATATTTTATTACATCTCACAGTTGTTTGGTTTATAGTTCGTTCAAGGCATCAAATAGGTCATTCAGTAGTATTCACATGGCTAGTACAGAGGGCCCCAGACTATTTCACTTATGTATCTGGTGCTTTGGTAGGAATGGTTGCAATGTTACTGGTCTCCAAGTATCCCTAGGAGTTTCCATATGGTCTCTCCAGCTGAATAATCAAAAAATGTTTATATGATGGCTCAGAGCTCCAAGAAATGAAGATGGAAACGACACATTCTTTAGAGGTTAGACCTAGAATGAGCTTGATATTACATTTTCCATACTTGATTGATTAAAGCAGTTATAGGTTAGCCCAGATTCAGGGTATAGTAGGTGGCAATAGACCTGGTCTCTCTGTGGAAAGGGTTTGTGGCTACCTTTAATCCAATACAGACATCAAGATTGCTGTCTTAATATAATTTATATCTTCGAGGTTCAGGTTAGGTGTAAAAAAAACATAGCTGTGGATCATCCAGGATAACTTGAATGGAAATCCAGGGAAAGGGAAATTGAAAACATGAAAGCGACCCCTTCATATCAGAAGCTATGGAGGCATTTAAAGTGTTAGAGTAACAAATATATTATACTTACTCTCAGAATCACCTTGGCAGATTGAATGTTTACTCCTCCCTACACCTTTCATTTCTTTCAAGAAAATCACACCACAACATGGATGAACTTTGAAAACATTAACCTAAGTAAAAGAAGCTATACACAAAAAGCCACATATTACATCTTTTGAATTATATGAAATCTCCAGAATAGACAAATCCATATTGACAATGGTTGCTAGGGACTGGGTGTAGGGAAGGAATGAGGAGTGACTGCTAATGGGCAAGGGGTTTCTTTTAGGGTTTATAAAAATATTCTGTAATTGCATAGTGGTGATGCTTGTACCACCTTGTGAATATGCTGAAAACCACTACCTGTGCACTTTAAAATAGCAAACATTTTTAAATAAATATAATAAAGAAATGGGAAAATTTTATGAAACATAAATTTTATATCAATAAAGCTATTATTTTAAGCAGTATTATCATTCTAACAACCACATAGAAGTACTAAATCTTCATTTTGTATATCTCAGTTAGCAGGACCAGTGACTTGCTTCCCTTTTCTTTAGTATCAACCCTGCCGTAAGCCAGGAACCCTGGAATTCAGGGTTCACATTAGACACATTTGTTACATAGCCCTTCCCTCATGTTATGCTTGTACAGTGAACAACTACTTCTTCCAAAAGTGGGTTAGGTGAGAATCACAAAACAATCTGCAGCAACAGAGGAAGGGGAAGTGATACAGCACAAACTGTATATGAATGGGAAGCCTCATTGTTCCAAAACAATCTCCTACAATTGAGAATATTCGAGGAAACCTGTACATGTCCCTATTACTCTCTTCTATCATTAGAGGTTGGAAAAATAGTTTGAAACCTTCCAATTAGATTTTAATGTTCCCAATTCATGATAGTTAAGTTATATTCGGCAAGAGTTGGCAACCAGAGTCTAGAGTTACTCTGTCATCCAGCTCTTGCCATATTAATGCCAGCAGTTTCCTCAGGCTTCACGTAAAATAAATTTGCTCTTGTTATATAGCCTTAGTGGGGACTGGTAAGAGATTCTGTTGACTTGTATTTGGAAAACAGTGCCTAGGGAAAAAACACTAGTAGGAAGCAAAATTTATTCAGAGGATAAAAGATAATCAATCTCCAAGTATTTGAAACCCCTCTGTTGCTAGGATTTGCTCCAAATTGGTCACAGGACTCTGGATATAAGTACATAAAGGGTATAGAGATAGGCAGTTAAGTAAGTGGGATTTATAAGCAACCACTGTGAGTTAACAATGCCAGATGTGTCTGATGAAGTCACCACTTACCACAAGGTAACACAGTAAGAAAAACTCAAGTAAGCGCCACTAGAAAGCAGAGACCCACTCCCCAAAAGGTGAAGCACTTTGAAAAACAGATTCCCAGATAACCATTACTGCCGTCCTGCCCAAGCCACCTTACCTAATTGAAATTGATTGGAGACATTCCCACATGTTTGCATTATCTCTGGGCTATTCCATCCTAAGGGGTATAAAGCACAGCCTGAGCCTATCAGCAGCCCTGGAAAGAAAAGCATACAGGTAGATAAAATACAACAGGTCTTCCGTCATTCCAACATCCCCTATGGATTAGCTTAGCTCAAATTCTGCCATGTCCAATCAGAGTTTACCTTTCTCCCTTTGCCCTAGATGTCTATGACATGCTCAACTTAACAGGATTTCTTTGTCTTGTCATAGGAGATGAGTTACAGTAGACAGAAGAGGGAACAACTCATTAAGGTAGGTCAATACTGAGAACTGAGACAGGCCAATGTAATTTTTATATCCAAAATGCTTTTGACAATGGCAAATTGGCTTTTTCACCTAGACTATCAGATCCCTTCTACATTGGGCTGATTTACAAAGAATAACCATGTTTTTAAAGATTGTTACTACTTCCTAGCATTCAGCCTTTTCTAAAAGCCATATATATCCCTACTAGATGAATGTAGGTCATGAATACTGGAACTTGGAGTCAGCTGGCATAATGAGAGCTACAGAAAGCACATACACTGACCCTTGAACGTCACAGACTTAAACAGCAGAAGTCCACTTATGCATGGACCTTTTTTCTCTCCCTGGGTTTTGCAGTCATGGTTTCAACCAACCATAGATGCCTGTTAATTGAATCAATGGAAGCAATACCTGAGGATATGAACAGAGATTACAAGCTATATGTGGATTTTTGACTGTGTGAGTAGTTGGTGCTCCTAACACCTATATTGTTCAAAGGTCAATTGCATGCTGCCTAGACTTATCCTGATGAGAAGGGCACCGTGTTTCCTCTTTCAAAAACACGCTGCTCTTCTGAGAAATCATTCCAGCTTTGTGTCAAGCATTCCTCCTTTCTTTGGCTTTCAATACCTTCCATGGTGCCCTTTGTCTTCATTCTCTTTTGCTTCGGTCATTTAGTTACTACAGAGAAACTCTGTGTACATTAGTGATAAATTTTACTCTTCCAACCAGAAATAAAAATCTAGTTCTACCTGCCAAGTGTACCATCAAAGGACAACTGTCTCATTCATAGCTTTTGTGAATGTACTGGCTGCATTTTCACATTTTAGGACCTATGATCCCACTCTGCCTTTGGCTAGAGTGAACCATACCAAGTTTTATCATATAGCACAAAAATAACCAAATTCACTGGTTGGCTAGTAATTAGTGAAACCATAATCTAGCATGAAGAGATGAGCTAGGCCAGATACTGGTTTCTGGAAAATCTAATCAAGAGACATGAAGATGTTGAGCCAGTTAGAAGATAGAAGTTAGAAAAAAAAATGCCACTAAATAGAATCAAGTCTCTGGCAAGCTGGAGCCAAATTCAATCCAAAGTTAAGAGTAGACATCAGTTAGGGATGAACTAAGCAAACTGATAGATAGAAGGAGAGAAAACAGTGGCATGGAGCAGACATATTATTAGGAAAATTTCCAAGCTGTGCCAGAAAGAGCTTAAGAGAATCCAATCCTCCACAATGACTTTCCAGTTCCACTTTCTTTATAATGAACTCATTTTTCATTGAGATAACTTGCAACCAAGGAAGCCTAATTACAAGAACACCATACTTGACTGCCATGCAGAAGGTCATGGGAGGGTCACGTGCTATGAATGTGGATGCAGAAACTAATGCATGACAACTTCCACAAAGTAGCTACTTGATCAAAGATGGATAAATGCCATATTTATAAGTTCCAGAGCTCTGGGTACAGTGAAAGGCAGCCTTCTTCACAGCCTGCTGGCTTCAACTTCATTTCTCTTTCCTCACTGAGGACAATTTCATCTATACTCTGAGAAGCTACTAAGCCCACTGTGCCTTCAGTTGAATCCTTTTGGAAGAAAATCGCGAAGTATTCCTTACTTTTGTTTGCAAAATAGCAGCCAGCTTTTCTGAATACTCAGTGAGGCCAGAAAAGAAAACTTAGAAATAGCCAGAAGTGTTTAAATGGGAAAACTTTCTTACAGTGAGAAAATGTTTATAAACTAACAGACTTACCAGCTAAGGTTCATAACTTTCTTTCAGTGGAATATACAAAATTAGAAGGTATTTTTATCTATCTTGTAGTCTTAAGGGAAATGAAGCTGTCACTCAAAGACTCTTGACACTTTGAAATTTATGCAGTGTCAACAGAACAATATCCTTGTTTTTTATTTTGTCTTGTTTTGTTTTACTGCAGATAAACTGAAACCCTGAAATATAAGGAGGTAAGAGCCAGAGTATATGAGCCCAGACTATGCACAATGGGTAAAAGATAAAATGGGAAATGTATCCTAAACAATTTGCCTCATGCCATGTAGACTCTGAAGGAAGACTTAATAAAACACAAGCTTTCCTATACAGACTTGGGAGAAAAAGAACACAAATTCATAAAAGAACATCAAATCTGCTTTCCCCCACATTGATTCCTGGTAGTGGCATGAACTCTGACTTCTCCAGTAGAAACTCGTGTTAGCCAAGTGCCTTTTTCTTTTAAGGAACACTACAGGCAGGAATGAAGACAAACAGAGACAGGCAGGAAGAGAGAGGAGGAAGAGTTTATTTTATGTAGTTGTTCATCTTTGTTGTTTCCCTGGACTCAGGTCATGAACTGGGGTCCCTGGGATATATGTGGACTGTGTCTGGAGACCTTAACCATTAAGCTACCAGGGCGCACCCTGACAAGTGCCTTTTTAGACATGGCAGGGAAACATTACACCTTCTCCAACCCTTGTTCCTCAGGTCTTACCATGCTGAAGAGGTCAAGTTAGGCATTGCCTCGTCCAGAAACCTTCCTTACTAGCCCCACCCTCCCAATCTTTGTCCATATTCCTGCTTTCAATTCCCATAGCACGCTATGCTTATTCCTAGAATTAAAATATTCTATGACCTGTCCTTCACAAATGCTTGTTGTCTGCTTCCCTCACTAGAGTGTGCATTCCTTGAGGGGAAGGGTCATATTATTTCTCAACTCTGTACCCTTAGTACTTAATAAGTGTTCAATAAATGCATCTGGTTCAGAGTACGTCCTGTCTACCTAAAATAGCTTCTTTTGCTCACTGTTCCCAAGGGGAAATCCTTGTGAAGGAATTTCCATGGCAGGGTTATAAGATCATCTTAGAATCCGATGTAGCCATAGAACTTTAGGGAGGGAAAGACCTTTGGAGATTATCTTTCCCAATTACGGATTTGATGTTGAGACCCAGAGAGGGAAGGGAGGCACCCAAAGTCACATAGTCAGTTACTGGTAACACTTATTCTCATTAATTAGAGAAATCTTCAACCCTTAAAGGTTCTAGCTTTCTAGAAATAGATTCCATAAATGATCACCTTTGGGCAACAGTATCTCTATCAGGCTCTAGGAATTTTATAGGCATTAGATCCAGAGACCACACAACATGATGAGAACTTGCATATACAGTAAAATTTTGTTTCTAGAAGAATAGATGTTCTAAAGGTATAAAATGTTCTCAACATACACATATACACAAGGTAGTTAGATAAGGTCATGGATGTGTTGTCTAGCAGATTGTTAATTATCTCACAATATACATATGTGTATCAAACTATCACCATGTACACCTAAAATTCATACAATACTGCATGTCAGTTCTATCTCTATATGACTAGGGTTAAAAAGGAAAGAATGGATTATGTGGATAGCCTAGACCTAATTTCAATTTCTAGCTCTGACACTTCGAGACTATATGTCTTTAGGAAAATGACTTACTCTCTGTACCTCTATTGCTTAATCTTTAAAATGGAAATAATAGCACTCTATCTTATATGGCTGCTTCGAGAATTAATTCTCATAAAGAATCTGGCATAGAGAAAGTGTCCAACAAAGATCTATTACTATTAAACTGCAGCTTCTCTCTCTGAATTTTCTCTCACTTTCCACCTATAGTCCCCATGCTAATTTCATCTTCACTGCTTTATCTTAATAACAAATAGATATACAAATAGATTAAGAGTTAAAAGCTGAAAAGGGTTTGATTCAAAAACTGCCTTGCTGGAGTCATCGTGTTGTCACTTTTCAGAGGTCCCAGGCCAGAGACCAGAATCTCTGCTGGTCCTGTACTTTGTCCCAGTGCATTCAGCTCTGTGCTGTGCCCAACCTTCCCAATCACCCTTCACATCCTCCAACCCTTTTCCCACCTTTTAGAAAATTGAGCACAGTAGGTTACACACATACTTCATAGGAAATTTGACTGTAACTGATAGCTGATTCCATTATATTTGATCATAACTGGACAAAGATGCTCTGAAACACATATTCAAAATTAAAATAAAGTCATGGAGTACACCTTCCTGAATTTAGGTTTGTCAACTGTTCTCACCAACTTGGGATTATGAAGATGTGTTTCAAATAGTAACATGGAAGTCATTTGCCAGTGCCAAGTCTTGCTACCTCCTGGAATAGTGGGGGCTTATTAAAAATGTAGAATCTTGGGTCTTACCCAAGAATGCAGGTATTTGATTCATAACTACAGCTTAAGAATATGCATTTCAAAAGCACCCTAGTGATGCTAATATATCTGGCCCTGGTACCAATACTTAATAAAAGCGCCAGTGAAAATATTAAGAGCAGGAATTCTGATGGCAGAGAAAACTACTTAAAATACCAGTCTTCCCAATGTCTTCCCCTAGCATGGTTGCTATAGTTTGAATTACTTGTTATTATCAAACAGAGGCTTGGAGTTGGATGCTTTAACCCCTTATGACAAAACCAGCACCAAATATTCAGGCACACAGTCTTGGACAGAACTTGGAACCTTCCCTCCAGCTACATACTAACTGCCTTCAGCCTTCTCCTGCTGCCAGAATTACTACTTTCCTACATCTCAACAGCTGTACAACCCATACCCCGCCCACCTTCACATTCTCAATTAGATGCCTAATTTTGGTTTCAGGGAAGAAAAAGTCTCCTCACTGAGTGCTAGTTACCAACACCTTTTGTCCAACCCTTCCTCCCCATTCACAAGTATAACTGTTGAAAGGGCAGATATTCTGTTACACTCCTCAGCCATCACTAAATATCTGTTCAAAAATGTTGATTAATAGCTTGAATTTACTACCCTGAGCGGAAGTCTAGTATGGCTTAATTTGCTATTAATTTCTTACTTATTGCTTTGCATCAACTTCAGCTCAAACACAGTGGGAAACTATGTCTGCTTCCAACTGTAACACACTTCTCCCTTCCCAGAGACATAGACACTAAACATTCATTCAACCCCATATACTCTCTCACCATTGTAAAATAGTTCATTTCTGCTAGCGATATCTAAGGTAGATCGGGGAGACTTCACAGAGAGGTTGCATTTGATGTGGACTTTGAGAGACAGACAGATACTTAGAAGTAGAGATGGAGGAAAAGGGAATTCCTGGGGGGAAGCAGCACTATGCACCAAACTGAGCAGAGGTTCTCAAATTTTAGCATTTTAGTTCTCAAATTATGCTTGGGAAATGATACATGACAAACCTAAGACAAATACTACCTTTGCAGTGGGAACAAGGGACTATGATCAGAGTATGAAGACTTCAACTTTATCGGCAAGATTCTATTTCTTAAGCTGATTGTTATGTGTATCGGAAATTTTTCATACTATCTTTTCAAAATAAATCAGATGGATAGGTTGTGTAACATACAGAATGCAAGACATCAAGGTTCTGAGTCTGTGGGCTTAAAATGGTACAAAGGAAAATGCATTAGCAAGCACCTCCAGATGATTCCTACACAAGTGGTTCATAGACCACTCTGAAAAACATTCTGATAGCATTTCTTCTCCAAATGGAAAAAGAAAAATGAGTAGCACCCATGCATAAAGCCCAGGACTGAGACTCAGAAGGCCTGAACCTTAGTCTTTCTCCTGCTCCAATTCGTTACTCGAGTCTTTGTTAATGGTGTAACATCTTTGAATCCCATTTTCCCAAACCAAAAGTCACTTTTATGATCCCTGCTCAGCATAGTAAGGACAAATTAAATGATGCCTGGTGAAACTTGGAAGAACTTTCCAGGAAGCACACGATTTCCCAAGGAGAACTTTTCATAAAACAGTACCCTTTTATTGAATCAAGTTCTCAGTGATATCTCCAGTGACAACCTTCACTTGACTTGAAGCATGTTAGCATTCAGACCTTATACAGAGAAAAGCATTGATGCCTGTCTGGGTGTGTGGAATCCTATCCTCTGAACAACATCAAAATAGTGACCAGAGGTCTCTGTTGGGTTGGGAAAAGGAGCACAGGATATGCATCAGAGTCACATGGTCGCGTGCGGGGGTAGGGTGGGGTGGGACAGGCAGTCTTCCACCTGTTGCTGTGTATGCCACAATGCAAAAGGAGACTGGCGAGTTGGACAGTTCACATTTTTAAACACTCCAGGTGACCCTGTTCAAGAAAGATTTTTGGCCTCCTTCAAGTAACCCAATCCCATATCTGACATTTTTTCCTGCCAAGAAATTCCTTATATTTACTTCTCACCTATTTCTTCTTTGTTTAAGTCTCACTTAAGATAAAGGATAATTCACCAGCATCTTGCACATGTATACACAGGGGAGTGTGAATAATGACCCTGTTCTCAGGGGCTGGGGGCCAGCTGTTTGGAAACCTCAGCATCCCCAGGGTTGAAATAATCTCCTGGCCAGATGTTTCCTTCCTCGGATGAAGCAGGGCATGGAGGCCCCAATGGAAGGCTCTCTGGACCCTAGACTTGTCCAGCTGGATCAGCTGCAGGTGGAGCAAATGGGACCCAAGGGCCTCATCAGGTCACCTTGCTGAGTATGACTCAGGCCAGCAGCTCTTTATTTCTTCCTGTCTCTCCCACTTCCCACCGCTCATCTCTGTGGGCAGCCGCCAAACAGAGGAACAAGAGTCAGGAGGAGGGAGAGGGAGTTTTTAATGGATACTCCACCTCTTCAGTGGTTTGAGGTTTGGCAGAGATAAACCAGACCTGAAACAGTTCGGCTCCTCCCACTGATGTATTTCGGTTAATGCACTAACTGCCGAGTAGCAGCCAGATCTGCAGCAACAAAATCAATTCCCTCTGCTGAACAATAAGCTTAAACTTAACCCCCACCGTTCTTTCTCTTGTGCTTTTTCTCCATGGAGCTCAAGATGATATTCAGGCATGTCTTCCTGTCACTGACAGAGCTCATCTCAAACCAGTCAGACCAGGATTGTTGAAGAGCCCTAGGTAATGGTCACATGCCAAGTGGGCTCCTAGAAAATATGGTTCACCCAAGCAGTTATCACCATTCCTTTGGATCTAATGTAATCTTGACAGGCACCAGTTTTTTAAAAAAAAGATGTGGAAAAGACTCTTAGTTGGCTGTTGTTACCCATGGGGAAATTGTGAACTCTTAA
The DNA here is from genome assembly GCA_004363575.1 of Solenodon paradoxus. Taxonomy (NCBI): domain Eukaryota; kingdom Metazoa; phylum Chordata; class Mammalia; order Eulipotyphla; family Solenodontidae; genus Solenodon; species Solenodon paradoxus. The sequence continues at coordinate 38,329 of RJWH01005149.1, read as the reverse complement.
CAATCTGCTTAATATGATTCACTTGCCCAGGAATAAACCATGTAACACACATCTTGGGTCTTGACTCTGTGACTGTCAAATGGCACTTCATTCTTGAGCTTTAAAGATTCCTTTCATCTAAATGTAAGCACTGTGACCATGTTCCTATGAGTAAAGATCATTGGAGATTATACAATGACAGAAGCATGTAAGACAAAAATGGTGCTCATGTTTTGACTTTGTCTGTGTGATAACTACTACTGAGTCTCCCTAATTCAGTTCATGCATGTCTAAGTCTCCATTACACACCCACGTCTCTCCTCAGCAATTCCTTTTGAGTTTTTAGGCCTAGGAGTTGAAATAAACTAAAATGCATCAAATGGAGATGCTTAAGTGTTTTGTAGAAATTTCAGTCAAGTCCAAAATAGAAAGCAAAATGGGAAGCTATTTGTTAATACCTGGAGTCCAATGAACGATGTTCATACTGGCCTTCTGATTCTTACCAGTTAGCCCTTCCTCACTCTCAGCAGGAAATTCTTAGAAATACAAGTGAGGCTATCATCAATCTCAAGTCAGAATAGAGCACCCTGAATGTCAGTTTTGGGGGGAAAGAGCAAAGGATGTGAATGAACCCAGCTTTCGCATGTCCATTGTATCCCATATACAGTAGACATTGCGTTAGCCATGCATTCATTCTTTTAACAGTTGCTGAACCTGTTCTTTGACAGTTACTGAGCTGGTCCCAGGAGCCATAAAAAACGAATTACAAGGGCAACGCCTTTCTCTTGCCAGTCAGTTATTACTTCCTGAAATAGTGAGAAGATATTCACACAACAAACATCAGATAAGTGCTTAATCTCCAAAATATATAAAGAGCTCATACACCTCAGCAACAAAAAAGCAAATGACCAACTCAAAAAATGGCCAAAGGAACTGAATAGAGACCTGTTTAAAGAAGACACACAGATTGATACAGACACCTGAAATAATGATCTACATCACACATCATCAGAGAAATATTAATAAAAACCACAATTAGTTACCACCTCACACCACTGAGAATGACCTCTATCAAAAAATACCGGAAACAGCAGGTGTTTGAGGGGGTGTGGAGAAAAAGGAACTGTCCTACACTGTTGGTGGGAACGCAAATTGGTGGAACCTCTTGGGAAAACTGTATAGAGATTCCTTTTAAAAAAGATGGATCTACCATTTTATCCAGCAATCCCACACTTGGGCATATACCCAGAGAAAACAAAATCCATAATCAGAAAAAAAGTAACTGCACCCCTAGGTTCATAGCAGCACAGTCCACAGTAGCCAAGACACAGACAAAACATAAATGCCCATCAGCAGATGACTAAATAAAGAAGCTGTGGTCTATACACTCAATGGAATTCTATGCAGTTATTTAAAAAGACGAAATTGTGCCCTTTGCAAAAATCCATTGAATGGAACTGTAAGGGATCATGTTAAGCAAAATAAGTCAGAAAGAGAAAGAGAAATACAGGATGGTTTCATTCATATGTGGAATATAATGCAATGAAACAAGTGAACATACAAATGATAACAGAAATAACAGGACACAGGACTATGATTCCTGGGGGAGGAGTACTAGGGAGGAGGAAAGGAAGGGAAAAGGGGGCAAGGTGATGTGGAAGGACGCTGGAGCTTTCGTGGATGTTGTGATGTAAAATACAGACTGAGAAGCAATTTCAGTATCCTGACATGAATTTAGCATTGTGAAATAAAGAAATTTAAAACAAAGAAAGGATGAAAAAAAGTGCTGAGCTAGCTATAGCAACCCCTAGACACAGGTGAAAGGTGAGTCTGAGGTTGATTTGAGATATCGAAAGAACTTCCCAAAAAAGAATAAAGTTATTGACTTAGACCAGATTTTGTCATGAGGTTTGTACCATAGTTTTTAAGAAAGAAACTCGTCTAACTAGTTTCCAATGTGGCAAGGAGAACATTAGTAGCTAAAGGGTGGGAACATTCAGAGATAAGGGAGGTTAAATGTCAAGTTTAGATTGAAAGCTTTTACAATGAGTCTGAGGAAAGAGGGAGCCAGAAACCATCACCTTAACTGGCACAACAGGAACAAGAACGAAAATTAAAATGTGTGCTTTTCATAAGCAAGCTAGGAAACCATGATACCTTCTTCCCTTAGGCTTTTTCACCTTGGCACTTCTGAGATGTGGGGTGGAATACAGAATCAAATTTCTGTGTGTGTGTGTGTGTGTGTGTGTGTGTGTGTGTGTGTGTGTGTGTGTAAAATCAGCCTCTCTTGAGAACCACTATCACAGCTCACCACTCTATATCTCACCCCAAGGATGCCTGGATACAGTCATTGAAAAGAAGAAAGAAAATTAGGCTCTGGTCTGTCTTGCCAGTGAATAAATTTAAGGGAAGTAGGGAAGTGAACACAGGAGTGATCACTGTGATTTGCCTCCCTCCTCAGGGCAACTTAGAAAAGAGCAAGAAGTAGACTCAAAGGAGACAGAATCCCAGTTTTCTGTCTCTAGTCACTTCCACTGTGCTGCTAATGAAGAGGAGAAGATAATGAATTGAATAATGGCTCTAAATCTGTGAGCAACAAACTTCAGCAATAGGTTCTACTAGCACTTTTCCCCACTCTTCCATCCATGTGTAAAAATTAGCTCAAATATTCACACACATATTTGGCTGTCTGTCTAAGCTGGCCTTTTGTTCTTAGACAGTTCAAATTAAACTGTTCCCTTTGTCTTCCCACAGGCTGCCTCCTTTGCATTTTGCTGTTTCTGAGACATGCAGACACAGCCAGCATCCCAGGCCTCATGCATGAAATTTAAAGGAAGCCTGAAGAGGGAAAAGATGAATGGGATGGGGCAGAGCCATTAGAAATGTGGACAAGCTATTAATGGCTACAAGACAGGGCTAGCCTTAGATCTAGGCAAAGTAAGTAGTCACCTACAGGCTAATACTCACCATTTTACTATTAGAAATTATTTATTTGGTGAGGACTATACATTAAACTCTTTTTAGTAATTATAATCTGGGTATATATGTTTATCAGATCATTGTCCTTTGAGATAACTACCCAAGAGTAGGGGTCTTGGAGGTAAGGAAGGTTAGAATGTTAATTCAGATTGAAACCTTAGAGATCAAGGGGATTTGTAGGGGGTGGGAGCTGCCTTTTTTGTTTTGTTTTTGGGGATTTTTTTTTTTTTTTGGAGCAGTAATACTAGAGCGAATGCTCCTGCTATGGAAGGCAGACTTGAATGATATTCTTAATAAGTGCCCTGAAGGAAGAAATATGATGAAAATAGAGGCTGAGCAACAGATATCAACTCTGCCCACTAACCAGTTTTGCGGTGAATAAAACCCTGATGTGGACTACATTTTGAGGAATCTGAGACAGAGTTTCAAAGGAGTTAGCCACCTACTCGCCTTAGAGTTGGACAGAGGTCAAGGGGAGAGAGGGACTTTCCCTATGGGCAACACATAGCACACCCCACTGGAAAACTCCCTGAAGCACAGTTGCAGCTGCACAGTCTTACCTCCCACGAACTGCGCTGCTCCCATGCAGCGTCCCATCATTCTGGAGATGAGCTCCTCCATGCAGCAGCCCAGGACAGCAGCCAGTGCCACCAAGAGCAACAGAGCACAGCCAGTGCCTGTCACCACCGTGCACATCTGCCAGGCCAGGCTGGGGATGGCACTGAAGCTGGCATAACGCCCACACTCTTCCACCATGATCAGACTGTGTCCCTCTCCCCGCACAGGGTAGTTGCACCTCCGGAATGTGCTGAATGACACTGGCTTCCCCAGTTGGGATCCAAAGAGCCAGTAAGGCAGGAAGTAACTGGTAGAACTGGCCACAGCAGTAACAAGGGACAGGAAGGCCCAGAGGGTCCCCACCAGAGTCAGGCTGCTCCTCATGTTCCTGATTTTGTGTGCAGGAACGGGGAAAGGCGTTGGATCACAGCATCAAATGCAGAAAGCGATCATGGAGGCTCTAGCAGTCTGATTTTCTTCGGGCTCACCTGTCCTGGGACTCATTTGTGTGCCACTTGACCTTGGCTTCTGGATAAGCTTATTCTCTCGAGGATCATTTGGGTCCTTCTGGGATTCTGCTTTCCAGCACTTTTCCCATCTTTCCTTCCTCCAACCCGATGCCAAGTTTTATGGTCTTCAGGCTGCAATAGAAGAAGAATGATAGAACTGAATTAGTGACTCCTCTGCCCCATCAGCTGCCTCCTAATCAGGCAGCTTTCAACTCTTGCCATCTAGCATGGCACGAGTGGCTGAATAGAAACCTGAAATAAACCAACACTTCCCAGAGAGCCCCCAGGCTTTCAGCGAACTGACCTTGCTGGAAGAAGGTGCTCTGTCAAGGAGGAAGACAACTCAGGGGACCAAGAACACACCATGGAGTTACAGAACGTGTCCCTTGGACCTAGGTGGAAGTGCAACTGGGCATTCGAGTGGGTTTTTCACTGAGATGCATCAATCAAGTTGAAATGGGTAGAATAAAATAAGGGAAGTCTAGTCTTATACCCCATGCCTAGCACAGAGTGAGCACTGTTCAGTCACTTTTCACAAAAAAAAATTAAATGGGAAGCAACTTTCCAATCAGTGGGAGTTATTTAATCTTGACTGGCTACTAAGAAAACCTGCTTCATTCTTTGTTGAATGTAGTTAAGAAAGCTTCTCATCTCTCTGAAAGATTCAGGTACTCCCTGCCTGGCAGCAGGAACGGATAGTCATAAGGACTTTTCAAGCAGCCTTTTTGAACAAGTAATCTCAGATTCACAATGCTGAGAGTCTTTTCAGATCTAACCTCCTCAGGCCAGCTCACAAATGGCTTTCCCAGACTCCTCTGTCAAAAATCAACCTCTTCCCTCCCCAATCCATTAATCTGCCATTGCTTTCTGGCCTGTTTCTCGATTAAGGCTGCCAGAGACCACACTGCAGCTTGATGACAGCCCCGTGAATGTCTCCAGCAGGCAGATGGTAGAGTATGTTTCAGAAACTTCCCCATGATTCATCACCATTGTTTCAAGTTACAGGTGGTGGGGGAGGAGAGCGAGAGGCCAGGAGACTCAAGGCAAGGGAAGTGCAGGAACTGGCTGTCTGGGGCCATCACATTGCCAATTTGGGACATTGTCAAGAGCAAGCAGCAGTTGGCCTCAGGGCCTCAAGGACAGGGTCTGTGCCCAGCTAGGAGCTTTTTCACAGTCATTATCAAACAGTGCCTGACAGAGTAGGCAATCCAATTCATGTTTAGTGAAAAGCATTTCACAGAATCATCCAATTTCCGGGCTGGCAAGGACCTTAATGAATCACGCAATTCAACATTCTTGTTTTACATAAGAGGGAGTATGGTCCAAAAAAGGGGGAAATGATTTCCCAAGTCACAGAGTAAGTTAGCAAGCAGCAACACCAGAACCAGAAACCTGTCTGCAGATTCCTAGGCCAGTGCTTTTCTACTGCACATGGCTAAACCCCTCCCCATTGCTTTACAGATGGGGGTATGGAAAGGAAGTGGTTTACCCAAGAGTCAAGGGCTAGGGAGGCACACTGGCCAAACCAGAGCCCAGTTATTTGGTTCTCCATCCAGTGCTCTTTTTTCCCTCACCACAATTCCCCTCTTGATACACATGTATTCTGTGCTGTTTTGTGCAGGAAAGGAGCAGAGATCATAAATTGCAGGTGCTTACTTTGGAATGTGAGAGCTTGGGAAGAAAGTGCCCTGAGCTGGGCCCCTGGGAATGAAGCTTTGTGCCTGAGTGGGGGGAAGGAGAGAAAGATGTGATGAGGGACTGAAGGCTAACAGGAGGAGAAGTGGAACTAGTTTTGAGTAATTGCTGTTAGAAAGCAGGTATGCTTGGCCTCAATGAGGTAATGCTTCTGCTTTTTATATTAGAGTTTGTAAGATTATGAAAAGGGCAAGCAGCCCTCTGCTGTGGACTCAGTTCCTGGTGAAGAAGTCCAGGCCAGATGAGAGAGACAAACTAACACACCCACAGGTTGCACTGTTTAACCCCTTTGCAATCCATTATTTCATGTGCTTTGCCCAACAGTCTTCATACGTTGGTAAGAAAGATATCACCCCTAATTTTCAAATGACTGCATTGAGGTTCAGAAAGCTAGTGATTTGTCAAAGGTTACACAATGATTCAATGGCAGAGCCATCATTTCTCACTTTTCCTTCACTTGAAACCTTCCCCCATATTCTCCTTAGTCACCCCAATAGTCTTACAAATAAAAGCTTTCATGGTTTCCCATCCAGGAGTCTTTAAATATTTAAGAATGGAGGAGGTTTTAGAAGGGAAGACAGGGAAGGGAGGAATAAAGCCACTGCCCTCAAACAGTGCATAAACTGGAAGAACAAAAGTATTCACTGTTTCAAGCTCAGAAATCTTAGAACCCCTATATGTTTCCGAAGAATGGTATCCCATTGAGATCAAAATTCCCAGAATGACGAGTGGCAGGGTAGATAACTTAAAACAGAGAAACGAGCTATATCAGTGAGTGATACCAAGACTGGATTAGAAATAAAGGAAGGTGTTCTGACATGTTACCATCTGTGACAAATCAGACTGATTAAAAAAACAGTAATATTGGCACGCTCTGGTGACTGAGCAGCTAAGTTCACAGCCTCTAGCTGGCAGTTCACATGCATCCCAAGGTCCAGGTTTTCAAACCCAGGGCCAGGGGGGAACAACCAAGATGAACAACTAAATAAAATAAATAAAATGTTTCTTCCTCCTCTCTCTCTTCCTGCCTGTCTGCCATTTCGCCTTCATTCCTGCTTGCACCTTTTCTTTAAAAAATGTTCCCAATGACTATCATTATAACTGTTTAAATGGTATTTTGAATGGAAGGTACAGGAAGGCAGAATCATAAAATTAACTTTAAATATCTTTAGAAAAACTCATTGACCTTCAGAATTTAAATGCTTTCGATTTCAGGAAAGATTAATCTTCCTTACTTCTTTAATACTAGGATGACCAACCATGCCAATTTGCTTGGTAACAAGGGAGTTTCCTGGAATGTTGAATACTCAAAGTTGAATGAGTTGGTCACCCTCTTAAGAACTAGACATATAGTGAGCCAGCACTGACCATGCACAACAGGCTGAAAGTCACTATCACAGATGATTTTCTTCATTATAAAAAATTTTTACATTTATTCACTCTAGACAAAAAAAACCCAGAAAGAATGACCCTTTTGAGCAAGGTAAAAAACTCACAAGTAGGTGCCCCACTGGAGTAGCATAAGAGTTAACTCAATCGCCTCTGAAGAACACAGGCCACATACCCTTGGGCTCAAGTCTTGGGTCCAGGGGGAAGCAACCAGTGTGAACAACTAAGTGGAAATAAAATAAAACTTCTTCCACTTCTCTCTTCCTCTTGTCTGCCTAGTTGACATCATTCCTGTCTTCACTTTTGCTTTACAAACACAAGTACATTCTAGAGATTTCTGTGACTTGGGTCTCAGTCTTACAAAGCAGCATCTAAGTGAGTTTCCTGGTGACTTTTCATTATGCTTCTGTAGGAAACCAACATTCTTCTAGAATCATTGCCAAAACATAATCACAACTCCTTTTGATAAACTGTCTTCTAAAGACTGCTAAGCAACCAGATACCAACCTAGCTCAATGGTTTCTTAAACCTGGTTCCACATCAGCATCATCTGAAAAGTTTTAAAAATATCGATGCCCTGGGCACATCCTGTAGAAGTTAATTTTTAATTACATTTTTGAAGGAACAATGCATCATAACATTATATAGGTTTAAAGTGTTCAATGTAATTTTCTAATGTTGTCTCTATGGAACTCAAAGCATATAAGCTGAAAAGGGATCATGGAATTAAACATTGGAGAGATGAAACCTATACATTTTAAATGCAAGTCTTTCTAAACTACCAAGGAAGAAATCTTAGAGATTCAATCGGTCAATATTTGCTGCATGCAATATAAGCCCCAGTCCATGTTCTCCTGTGGTTGGATAGAGTCTATGGGTCATGTTCAGTCTGCGCATGCACATTGTTAGATGTCCACATATATTTGGACAGGGAAGTGCACTCAAGCAAATTATTTTAGTTCCATCACCTGCAATGGAGTAACCTCCCTTTGTGACAGTCGCTCAAAGCAACCCAAATTCATTTTCAGAAACTAGCCAAGTCACTTTGCATTCACATAAATAAAAATCACATACAATGCTATACTTCATTCTATTCTAATTCACTTTATATATTTCATAGAATAGTTTTGTTTCCTTGTCCTGGATTGTCTAGTCACACAGTCACACTGGAATTCAGATAACTCATTCTGGTGCTCCTGCTTATTGGTCCAGTAACAAGGCATTGATGGGATTACTATTGGCCCTTTCTCTTTAATTATTACATGGTGTCTCATCCCGTAGCTTCTCCATCTCCAAAATGAGCCACCTGCCTGTTTCTGAGAGTGGTTGTATGAGATTCAGTGAGTGTCACTGGATAGTTACAATAACCAGAGTAAAAGTATGAGGTCTATTCTGAATGTGCTGTCATCTTTAGAGCTATGGTAGTCCTTCTAATACAGAGTCATGGACTGAGGTTGCTTCAGCCTACCTGAGGCAGGAAATTCACCCAGGTTGTTCACGATTATTTATACTGCTTTTAAAGAACTCTAGGAAAGGAGATGCTACAATTTTCCTCAGTAGCTTAACAGCTCTCACTGTCAATAAATCATTTGGTATATCTTATTTTAAATCTATTTTGCTACAACTTAAGACCAATTCCTTTGATTGCATCCTCAGAGGCATTGAAAAATGCTTTGGTCACTCAGATTGCTGGCAGCTTACCTTTGACCTCTCATGCCCCAATATATTATTCTATTTTATTATTCTACCTCTCCTTGTGGTGTCTCATTGCCAATCTTTTAATTATCTGTTTTCACCTTTTCACTCTCCTGTGTACCTACTCATATGTAGCCAGTTAGTATCAATGAAACTTGAAACATCACTAATAATTTTTCTTGGTGGAGAAAAACAAATCAAAGCTTTCTTCTACCCCACTTCCTCCCTAGTCCCCCCAGAAAAATAATCAAATCCTGTTGTTTCCACTTGAGTTTGTCAGACAACTTCTGAGTTGAAGAAAGAACTATTTTATCATGCCTAACAGATCAGGCAAAGCAGCTAACAAATTAATATACAGAACTTCAAGTGGTCAGAGAGGGAGTCTCTGACTTGCAGCTGCTGAGAAAATCATGGCTGCCAGACTATTCATTTCATATTGGTCTGGAAAGACCAGCTTTGTTGGTAATGGTGTTGGCAAAGAGACATTAACAGTCCTTTCTTCTCACATTCCAAATAGTGCCTTACCTACCTACCAGCCCTGTTACAAACACTTCATACTCAGTGTTGGGACCTCCAAAATACACAGGCAAATATTTCCAGCTGGTAAATAGAGTCCTGTTCCCAAGAAGTGTTTTAGCTCAATGTGACTCCTTGCATTAGACAAGGCTGTCCATTCTCACCACAGTTATTCAACATCATACTGGAGGCCCTAGCCAGAGAAATTAGGCAAGAAGAAGAAATAAAAGGAATCTAAATTGGAAAGGAGGAAGTAAAACTACCACTATTTGTAGATGATATGATTATGCATGGTAGAAAATCCTAAAAAATATGTCAAAAATTACTAGAATTAATCAATAAGTAGAGTAAAATCAGTGCACAAAAATCCATTACATTTTATATGCAAACAATACAATAGAAGAGAATGAAGAAAACTACCCCATTTACAATAGAAGCAAATAACTACCTTGGACTACACCAATTCGATTTGGGTATAAAAGCACTCTGACTATTCCAAATCTTTCTGCTTCATGTACCACCTCAGAAAGAATCTACTACCTCTTCATAAACATTCTCCTTCCTATTTTCTATCATCTGTTTTCCTAGGAAATTTCTCTTCCTCTTCCCCAGTGCACCCATTGCTCCAGTAACTCCTGTACCTGAAATCAACTCATGATACAGATATTCCAAGGACTTTATTTTCCATTTATAACTCAATGACTCAAAGAAGATCTCATTCTTTTTCAACATTTATTTATTTCACTTAGTTGTTTTTCTCGATTGTCCCCTGAGACACTGGATCTTGAACCAGGGTCCTTGGAATGAATGTTGACTACATCTGGTGACCTTATCTACTAAGCCACCAGGACACACCAAATGTCACTTTCTTTAAAGTTTGATTGAGGTATAAGTGATATACAAAATATTGTAGACATCTAATGGACACATCCTGAAGAGTTTGACATATTCCTACATTTATAAAATCATCACCACAATCATTGTACTAAGCACTAAACATATTCATAAGCTTTAAAAAATGTCTTGCTTTTAGGTATATGTGTAATATGTGAGTGTGTTAAGACTCAATATAAGATTTATCCTCAATGTATTTTAAAGTGCACAGAACTCTATTGCTGATATAGGAACAAAGTTGTACAGCAGATCTGTGAGGTTTAGCTATGTAACATAACTGAAAGTTTACACCTGTTGACTAACAATTTCCCATCCCCGCTCCAAGCCCCAGACAACTATCATTCTACTCTGCTTAAGAAGATCTCAATTTTGAGATAAATCAGAAGGAGAAAGACAAATACCATGTGATTCATATGTGGCATATACAGAAAACAAACAAACGATTGGACCAAATACGAAAAGACTTTTAGTCTACAGAATCAGTGGTTATCAGAAGGGAAGGAAGTGGAGGTGAGCAAATCTGGTGAAAGAGGTCAATTATATGGATGGTGAAGGAGAGAATTGAGCTGTTGGTGGTAAACTTAATGGATTATATACAGAAGTTGAATTTTGATGATGTACAAATTAAACTTACATAATGTAATGATGCAATGCTTCTTCAATAAATTTTTACAAATTAAACTTAAAAATCTCACTCAATATGATTCTTATCATTTCATTTTCTTCAGATTCATATTTGCTAAATGTCTTTCTAAGTAGTCACTTTCCTTCTCTCCTCTTTTACTGTGATAGAAATACAAGCAACACTAGCTGTGTTGGGTATGTTTAGTCATTTATTTGCATCATCTCATCTTGAGGTAGAGTAAGTAAGGCATTAGAAAGTAGGATGCTAGAACAGAGGTGGAGGGGGAGGACCAGTGAGTCATCAGCAAGCTTAGTTATATGAATATTGGAATTCTTAGAGTAAAAAGTATGCAGAGACTCTAAAGAGAGTCCATAAAGAGAACCACATCAGTTCTTGGGCTATTCCCTTTCTCCGAAGCTTGAGGTTGGAAATATGGGAACAGGAATAATATCCCTAAATTTCATATAAGCTTCTCCTCTCCTGCCAAAAACAAAAAAATGGTAATTGTTCACTGATCTCCTCATTCGTCTTCTACTTTGGAAATTAGGGTGCCAGTTAGATTTTTATCCTCATTCTTACTCTGGCTGAACAGGTATTATCACTAAGAGTGATTAACTGGTTGGCTAGGTGTCCCATCTCAACCTCCACTAGTTAGAAACCACTGCCTGGCAAGATGCTGTTAAATCCTGTAACAATCCACTATGTCATAAAGCATGACTGCCACCTGTAGGTTCAGGTCCCCAGTCCCACTGCTAATGCCCAGTAGCACTTCTACCCATGGCCTTAGCAAGGAATAAAATGCTGCCATAGCTGACCATCTCCATTCAGTGAATCTGGCTGGTGTGGGAAGAAGGTGATGTGAATGCTTCTCCAACCACTTCAGAGTACGTGGGAGGCAACATGCCATATTCAGAGTGCTGTTCCTCAAAATGGAGTCCCCAACCCCCTTCCTCTATATCATAATCATCTTCAAAATGCAGACTAGGACATCCTCTCCTAGATTCACTGGATTCGAATGTATGAACATTTGCATTTTTTATTCTCAATTAAATCTAATAGGAACTAATAATTGAGAAATATTGTTTTAGTGGAAGATTCTAGTTTTTGTTATCAGCTCTGGGACAGGGTCCTTAGGTCTGCCCCTTAAGGTTGCATGAACTTGAGAGAATTACCTAAAACATCTAAGTTTCTGTGTCATCTATAAAATGGAAGTGATGCAGCATAAAGTTCAAGTGCAATGATATTGATGGTATGCCTAACACTGGGACAAGCGTGGGGCCAGATGCCACTCTCCCATAAGCAATAGAGAAGACTAAGTCCGCAGGAAAGTAGAGCCTCAGTCCTCTCCAGTCATTTCTCCTCACCCTTATGCTTCTCTCTACTTTCAGTTTCCCACTACAGACTTTAACCACTTGGCCCAGTGTTTCGTTCAAGAAAGGATTTATAGCTAAACGATAAACTAAGTTCTGGAAATCACTGTGCTTGGCACATAGTAGGAGCTCATAAATATTTTACTGAGTGAGTGCAGTTTTTCATTTCCACCCTGACTGACCTGAACGTCTGCATTTCAATTTAACCCACCACCCCCATTCAGTCCCATAACCCCAATTTAAGCAAATCTGAGAGATCAACCCAGCACGTGAACAAATCGGAGCCACGTTTACTTCTATAGACAAGTCAGAACAAAATCCTCTTCCACTCACAGAGGCCTGAGCTTCCTCTCCTCAGGTTACCACCTCTCCTGGGGAAACCAACTAGGATTTAACCCTTAGGTCCTCAGACCATGTCAATATGAAATAGGAATCCACCCTGATTCCTTTTAGCCTCTGTGCAAACAACAGACTATGAGGAAGTGAAAACGCACCAGGCTGCCTTTCGGAAGAAAATAGCTTCTAGGAGCTGTGAGCTTCTATGAGATGAAAGGACAGGAAGCCTGAGAAGGGAAGGGGGAAGGGGGCTGAGCAAGGGGCGAGCAAGGCAGTTTCTTATCCAGCTGTTTCTATTGCATTTGGCCCAAGTTGCAAATTTACCTTCTGACCACGAAGGCTGATTGACTTGTTCCCTCTCTTCGGACTCAGATCTGAGAAACAACTTCTCTTCACAGCTTGTCTGAAGGGAATGGGAATCCCAGCTGCTCTTTGCAGTGAAGCCTGTAAACCTTGCTTTACCTTTGGGAGGGAGGGGCGGAGCCCAACCTAGTGGGAATTAACTCTAAACATGCTGGATGCTTCAAACCCAGCCTCAGAACTTTGGGCACTTAAATGTAGCTTAGCAGTCACTCAGTCCCCCGCTTCCATCCCCACAGCTACCAAGTCAGTTGTGTGTGAGTGTCTGTGTGTGCAGGCATGTCCACACTTGAACTGTGTCTTACTTCCTCACCTGCTGCCCAAGTGCCTGCTGAGGAATAGCTCTCCCTAACTTTCCTCCAAAGCCCTGAATAATTAGTAACAGCTCTGTGGCTGTAAATGACTCATAAAACACATGCCCAAACAGAGTAAGACAAACTGATTTTCACTCTCTGGTAGGAAGATACTCCAACAGAACAATCTATGCTTCTGAGAGGTAACAAGCTGATACTTAAGAAATTTAAAATCATACAATGAAAAGGCTAATACATAAAAAAAAATAACAGATATGGCATGTTTTCACTCACATGTGGTATACAGAGACACTGAACAGAGGAACTAAATCTGACAAAAATAGACTTTTGGTCTATAGGATCATCTTATTTAATGGTTACTAGAAGGGAAGATTGAGGAAGGTGGGCAAGTAGGGTAAAAGTGGTCAATGATATGGAGAAGGGTGGAATCGGACCCTGGGTAGTGTACTTAATGTATTATGTACAGATGTGGATTTACAATGATACACATCCTAAATCTTTATAATGTTATGATGTAACATTACATCAATAAAATTAAAATAAATGAATAAAATAATGCTGCTAGCAAAAATTGGCGTCTAACTTATACCAAAGCACCAGTAACTGCTTTCCTACTTGGGAATAGTGCAGAAAGCTCTCGAGATGAATGGAGTTTTGCCTGATGTTCTGCTCCAACCTAACATCATCTCTCTCACTGATGCATGTTCCTGGCACCACATATTTATTTGGGAGCTGTATCTCCTTCTACCTTCTATTACATTTGTGCATAAATCTTTCCTTCCCTCTCCTAGTTGCCTTGTGAGCATCTAGACACTCATTAAAGTCAATGTTAACAAGCATGCACTGGTGGTCTAGAGGTTAAGGCTACTGGACAGAGTCCACAGACATCCCAAAGACCTAGGTTCATGACCTGGAGTCAGGGGGAGTGAACTAGATGAACAACTAAATAAAATAAAGTGCTTCTTCCTCTTCTCCCCTCCTGCCTGCCTGCTTGCCTTCATTCCTGCTTTACCTTTTGCTTAAGAATAAAAATTAAGTCAATATTGACAGACACATAATAACTATATATAAGATACAGCTGGATATTTTGATATAAGAAAAAGAGTCTATTCCAGTATATGCATCAGTAAACAGGGCCCTTTCCTTTTAACTACCATTTGGGGAACTGATCATTATTTGAAACTCTAAGAAGAACTCATTTTTCACTTTCATCTTTTTCTTCCCCTTTTCCCTGTGCTTCCAGTTCTCTTAAGTGGAATAATATGGAAACTTGAATGTACACCTAATAATGATCAAATGTATTGGGTACATTTTTATTTCCTGTTCTTAATTTAAGTTGATAACACTCTCGGGGAAAAAAAACTTGCTTGTACTTGTGGCTCATTATATTTTGTCATTTAAAAATGCTCTTGGTGCTCCCCCCACCCCTGCTGCCATAACTTAGGCTGCTAAAATGCAGGTTATGAAAGTCATGAACCTGAGTTTGAGACTCGGGACTGGCGGGGGGATGGGAGGCAGGGAAAAAGATGTTTTTAAAAAATAATGCTTTTCAACCCTACTTCATAGTAATGTGGGGGGAGGACTGAGAAAATAACTCTCCTTGATGTGTATTAAGAATAGGATGATATAGAATATTTCTAATAATGTTAAAAATGCCCTTTGACCCAGGACACAAAGAATATCTAAATTCTGCCTTTGATTCACCTGGAATAAGAGACACTGCAAGGACAAGATATCACCTGAATGACAGGCGAATCTGATGCATATCTCTATCCCATCCCTATTTTGCAAAACACTGCTCTATACAACAGAATTTCCCCAGCAGAAACAACACTCCCACAACAATTCACAGTCTAGACAAGGGGTCAGCAAACTACAGCCTGTGCTATGTGCCAAATCCATTAGACAACCTGTTTTTGTAGTTTTATTGGCACACAGCCACAACTTACTCTATTATGTCTCATCTATGGCTGTTTTCACCCAACAACTGCAGACTTGAGTAGTTGTAAGAAAGATCTTATAATCCACAAAACCCAAGATACATACTACCTGACGCTACAGGAAAAAATGCTGACCCCTGGTGTAGACCTATACCAATAGGTTACAATAGAGACATTATGTTGTTAGAAGAAAGGCATTGAGAACCATGGGGCGAAGTAAGTGAAAAAATAAAAGGCAAATGCTTCTGCTTTTAGCTTTGTTAAGGTGTCAGTGACCCCTTATCCATTCTTTAGTGTATTGTCAACACACTAGAGACCAGTATAAACCCAATATTCGGTAAGCTTGTAAAAGTGCTATTTCTCTGTTAAGTATCCTTTAAAACTGTATTCATGTTATTTTCCAATGTACCTTAATTGTTAACTACAAAGTATTGAGCTACGTCACATACCTCAAAATTTATCCTTCTAAAGTGTAGAATTCAAAATTTTAGTATATTCATAAAATTTTACAACTCACCACCACTGTTTAATTCCAGAATATTTTCATTACATAAGAAACCCCCAACTTTCATGCTCATTTGCATATAATTTAAACTATTTTCCACTTTTTTCAGAACTGCTTCTTATTTGGGGGCTTTGTTTTATTAAGATAAGTTTGGTTTAAACACTAGATTTTGGGTGTGCAGTTTCTTCAAATGTGTATCACACCAAACCCACTATCAAATTTCTAATAATCTTTGAACAGTGTCTATTGACCCCCTCTACCATTTGCTTCCGCCCTCCACTCCGTCTCCTCTGGCAAACTCAATACAATTTTGAGAGTCAAGTGTTTGATTTTTATTTGTTCTACCTGTCCACTTGTTTTCTATATTCATATTCCACATATGACTGAAGTCATCTAATATTTGTCTTTCTATTTCTCACCTATTTCACTTAGCATAATACCATGTGATCATGAATGGCAAGATTTCATGTTTTTATTGTTGAGTACCATTCCATTATCTATACATATATATATATATATATATACATACATATATATCACATCTTCTTTATTCACTCATCAGTTGATGGGCTCTTTGATACTTACCAGTTCTTTGCAATTGTAAATAGTGCTGCAATAAACATAAGGATGCACATATCTTTTCAAATTAGTGTTTTCAAATTCTTTATAGACACCTAGAAATGGAATTGCTAGATCACATAATAGTTCAATTTTTAACTTTTTGAGGAATCTCTATACTGTTTTCCAAAGTGACTGCACCAATTTATATTCCAACCAATGGTGTACTAGGTTAACTTTTCTCCCTACCATTGCTAACATTTGTTTCTAGTCTTTTTTACAGTCCATTCTCACAGATGTGAAGCAATATATGGTTTTAATTTGCATTTATCTTATGATAAGTGATGTTGAGCATTTTTTCATGTGCCTATTGTACTTCTGTATGTATTCTTTGGAGAGGAGTGTGTTCAGACCTTCTGCCCATTTAAAAATTTTTTTTCTTATTGATATATGTGAGCTCTTTTTGTTTTCCTATTCCATATTTACTTAAGCATTTTATTTATACACTGTCCAGTAGGAATCAAGGCAAGTCCTTTTTCACTTTCTTATGAGGCACCTTTGTTATTCGTGGGAGGAAATGTCATCAAAATTTAATATCTATTGAGGTAACTTTGATTTACAAAATAATATAAACCTATATGTGTAAGTTCAGCATTCCTCAATATATGGCAACACATTATGCCCATAACAAAATGACCAAAAGTCCTTCACTATTACCCATCGGACCCCACCACCACTTGCCTCAACCTCTTCCCCACTGGTAATCTCATTTTTATTGTCAATGTCCAAGGGTTGGTTTTTGTTTACTCATTCCTTTATTTTGTTTCCTTATATTCTGCATATGAGTGACATCGCCCTGTATTTGTCTTTCTCATTCTGATTTTTTTCACTTAGCATAATGCCCCTCTAGCTTCATCCATGTTGTTGCAAATGGCAGGATTTCATCTTTTTAAGGCAATGTAGTATTCTATTGTATGTATGTATGTATGTATGTATGTGTCTATATATATGTATATCATGATATACATAGCATGTATAACATGTATCTCACACCTCTGACAAGGACCTAATAACCAAAATGTTTTCGAAAAGCTCATAAAACTCAACAACAGAAAAACAAACAATCCAATCAAAAAATAGGCAGAAGAATTAGATAGATATTGATACTGAGATATATATATATATATATATATATATATATCACGTCTTTGTCTGGTGATGGGCACTCTGGCAGTTTCTAATTCCTGACTATTGTAAATAATGCTGCCATAAACATGGGGATGCATACATCTCTGCAAATTTGTGTTATTTTATCTTTTATGTAAATACCCAACAGTGGGATGACAGGACATATGGGATTTCCATTCTCAAATTTTTTAAGAATTTCCATAAATGTAGCACTTATTTACACTCCAATCAAATTGTAAAAGTGTTCCCTTTTCTCCTCATCCTCACCAATATTTGTTGTTTCCAGACATTTTGATAATAGCCAGTCTCACATGTGTAAGGTGACATCTCATTGCTGTTTTTATTTATATTGACCTGATAACAAGTGAGGGAGAACATCTTTGTGTATGCCTGATGGCCATTTGTATGCTCATTTGGAGATGTGTTTATCCGATTCTCTTGCCAATTTTTTGATGAGGTTATTTGTTTTTCTATTGTTGAGTTGTATGGGTTTTTTCAAAAATATTTTGGTTATTAGGTCTTTTTCAAATGTATGATATGTAAATATCTTCTTCCAGTCTATAGGTTGTCTTTTTGTTTTGGTAATAATTTCTTTCATTGTACACCGGCATTTTAGTTTGATGTAGCCCCGTTCATTTATTTTTTTTTTGCTTCCCCTGCCATTGGTGTCAACTCCCCAAAGCCTTCTCTAAGGCTGATCTCATAGAATGACTCACCCATGTAATCTTTTAAGTACTTTGTGGTCTCTGGTCTTACATACATATCTCTAATCCATTTTGAATTAATTTTCGTGTATTGTGTTATAGAGTACTCTAGATTCACTCATTTGAATGTCCTGTCCAGTTTTCTCAGCAACATTTACTGAAAAGACTTTCCTTCCTCCATCGTATGCTATTGGTTCCTTACTCTTAAATTAAGTGATGGTAAGTGAGTGAGTCAGTTTCTGGTGATTCAGTTCTATTCCACTGATCTGTGTCTGTTTTTATTCCAATGCCATATAGTTTTGATCACTCTCACTTTGTTGTATAGCCCAAGATCCTGAAGTGTCATACCTCCATTTTTTTTTTTCTCATGCTTTCTTTGGCTATTCAGGGTCTTTTGTTATTTCATACAAATTTGAAATTTTGGTCTATTTCCTTGAAAACTGCCAGTGGGATTTTTATGGAAATTGCCTTAAACCTGTTTATTGCTTTATGTAAGATGGTAATTTTTCCTACACATGAGCATGGGATATCTTTCCATCTCTCTGTAACTTCCTCTATTTCTTTAAGTCTTATAGTTTTCGTTGTATGGTTTTTTCACCTCCTTTGTCAAGTATATTCCAAGATATTTGATTCTTTTTGTTTCTATTGTAAATGGAATATTTTCTTTATTTCATTCTCTTTTATCATATGTTTGCATGTAGAATACAACAGATTTTTGTGCATTGATTTTGTAGCCTATATATGAGTTCTTTATATATCTTGAATAGTAAATCTTTGTTGGATCTGTGATGTCAAAGTATCTTCTCCTATTCAGTTTACAATCTTTTTGCTTAGGTGAAAGTTTCTTTTGATGTCCAGAAACATTTTTAGTTTGATAGAGTCTGAGTATTTATTTTTTCTTTTGTCTCCCTTGCCATTGCGATCAAGTTCTCAAAGATATCTTTAAAGCTGATCTTATGGAAATTGTTTCCTTCTGTGTGTTATATGGTTTCCATTCTTAAATACAAGACTTTAATCTATTTTGGATTAATTTGTGTGTAAAGTGTTAGATTGTGACTTAGTTTCATTCTTTTGCATGCAACTGTCCAGTTTTTCCAATACAATTTGTTGAAAGGTTTTCCTTTCTCAGTTGAATGTTCTCACTTTCTTTATGATAAATTTTTTCCTTATAAGTCTGAGCTAATTTCTTGGGAATTTGATTCTATTTCATTGATCATTCATAAAAACATGTCTGTTTTTATTGCAGTAACATATGTTTTTGCTATTATTGCTTTGCCGTATAGTTTGAAATCTAGGCACATGATACCTTTCTTTTTCTTTTTCTTTTTTTTTTCATGTGATTAATTTGACTATTCAGAGTCTTCTGTGTTTTGTTCCATACAATTTTTTGTATTGTTTGCTCTATTTCCTTGAAAAATGCCATTGAAATTTTATTGGGATTGCTTTGAATCTCTGTATTGCTTTAAGTAAAATGGCTATTTCAATAATGTTAATTCTTCCCATCCATGAGCACAGACTATCTTTCCATCTCTTTGGGTCTTCTCTTTCCTTTAACAATGTCAGGTAGTTTTCATTGTACAGGTCTTTCACTTCCTTTGTTGAGTTTATTCCTAGATATTCATTTATGTTATTGTAAATGGGGTTGTTGCATTAATATATTTTTCATCTAGCTTATTGTTTGGATGTAGAAATACAGCATATTTTTCTTATTTATTTTATAGCTGATACTGTACTCATATTTTGTTGATAAATTATTTATTTTGGTGGAGTATTTGGAGTTTTCTATGTATATTAACATGTAACCTGCAAATAGTCATAATTGTACTTTTTTTCAAACTCGTATTCCTTTCATTTCTTTTTCTACCTAATACCTCTGATTGGACTTTCAAAACTATGTTGAATAGTAGTGGTGAGAGTGGAAATCCTTGTCTTCTTCCTGATCTTAGAGGAAAATCTTCCAGTTTTTCACCATTGAGTATTATGTTAACTGTTTTATCATGTATAGCCTTTCTTATGTTGAAATATGCTCCTTCTATTCCCGTTTTTGACAATTTTATCAATACAGTGTGCTGAATCCTTTCAAATGTATTTCCAGAATCTATTGATATAATCATATAATTTTTATTCTTTGTGTTGGTGTAGTGTATTATTACATTACTTGATTTGCATGCATTGAATCCTCCTCTTATCCATGGAATAAATCCTATTTAATCATGATGTATGATGCTTTTGATTTGTTGTTGAATTCAGATTGTTAGTATTTTGCTGAGGATTTTTGTATCTATGTTCAGAGAGATAGTTTTCTTTTTTGTAAGTTTTTATCTACTTTTGGCTCCAGGATAATGTTGGCTTCAAAACACATTTGGAAGCATTCTTTCTTCAATTTTTAGAAGAATTTGAGAAGGGTAGGTATTAATTTTTTTTGAAGACTTGGTAAACTACTAATAAAACTGTCTGGTCCTGGATTTTGTTTTTAGGGTGATTTTGATTACTGCTTCACTTTCCTGCTTGTTATTGGTCTGTTCAGATGTTCCTTTTCTTCCTTATTCTGTCTTGAAAGGTTGTATGATTCTAATAATTTTTTCATTTAGTCTATATTATACAATTATTGGTTTACAGATGTTCATAGTAATCTCTTATGATCCTTTGCATTTCTGTGACATATGTTGTAACTTCCTCCTTCATTTCTAATTCATTTTACTGGTATTTTCTCCCTTTTCCTTAGTGAGCCTAGATAAAGGTTTGTCCATTTTATTTATCTTTTTGAAGAGCCAACTCTTGATTTCATTGATCTTTTGAATTATCCTTTTTAATTCTACTTTGTTTATTACTATTATAATTTTCATTATTCTTTCTTTCTAGACTGTTCAGCTCATTTGTTCTTCTTTTTCTAGTGCCTTTAGGTGTCAAGTTAGATTGTTGGAGATTTTTCTTGATTTTTATTTCTTAATATAGACTTGCATTGCTATAAATTTACCTCTTAGTGCTGCTTTTGCTGTATTTCATTAGCTCTGATAACTCGCATCTTCGTTTTTTTGTCTCCCATTATTTTTTATGGCTTACTTGATTTTCTTGTTTACCAAAGTTATTCAAAAAGGGTTGCTTAGCTTCCTGTATTTCAGAATTTTCCAGCTTTCATTTTGTAATTCATTTTGGATTTTATACAATTTTGATAGGAAAAGATACTTAATGTTAGCTCTAGTTTTATACCATTGTGTTAGGAGAATACTTGATATTATTTCAATCTTCATAAATTTGTTAACATTTGTTTTGTGTCCCAAGGTATGATCTCTCCTTGAGAAAGTTCCATATGCACTTGAATGAATGTGAATATCATCGTTTTGGTATGGAATATTCTGTGAATATCTATTAAGCTCATTTGATACAATTCAGCACTTAAAGTTGTTGCTTTCTTGTTAATGTTTTGTCAGGTTTGTCTGCATTACAGTACGTGGGGTATTGTAGTCTGCTACTGTGTGACTGTCGGTTTACTTCTTTAGTTCTATTAATTGCTTTATGTATTTTGATCCTTCATCATTTGATGCATATATTTGATGTTATGTCTTTTTGCTGAATTGACCCTTTCAAAACATAGCATTCAGCCCTGTCTCTTACTACCTTTTCTTGCAGGAAGTCTGTGTTATCTAAAATAAATGTGATTGTCCCTCCTATTTTTTGGCTACCATTTACTTATAGGATCGTTTGATATTTTTTAAATGTTCATGCTTGAAGCATAAATGGGTTTCCTATTTGTAGAAAAAAGTTGGTTTTATTTTTAAATCCATCCAATCTGGTTTTTTTTTATTGGCAAGCTCAGACCATTAACATTTAAGGAATTATTGTTATGTAAGTATTTATAGTCATTTTGTTATTTGTTTTTAAGTGTTTTCACTGTTTGCCTCTGCTCTTTGTTTTCTTATTCTTTTCTCTTCCTTTTGATAGTATATTTTGCACTCTTTGGATTCTGTTTTCAATTTTCTTTGTTTCTTCTATAAAGTTTTGTTTTGAGATTTCTATATAAGTTTCTATACATATAACCTATTGTAAATTGAATGCAAGTTAATTTGGCACTCATGATAAAAGTCAAAGTTCATATTTTATAATGCCCCCGTATTTTTTCATTTTGATGCTTCTATTTTTTTTTTCTTTTTATGGAAGTACTCAGTATTTCTTGCAAGGCTATTTTAGTGGTGATGAATACCTTTATCTTTTGTTTGCTTATAACACTTTATTGCTCCTTCAATTCTTAGTGATAACTTAGTAAGGTAGATTATTGTTAATTGGAAGTTCTTTACTTTTGGCATTTTGAACATATTGTGACATTCCCTCCTGACTGTAAAGTTTTTGCTGAGAAATCCACAGATAGGCTTATTGGGGTCCCCTTATATTTAACACATTTTCTCTAGTTGCTTTTAAGATATTCTCTTGCCTTTAATTTTTGCCATTTTTATTACAATAGGTTTATTTTATTTGGAACTCTTTGACATTCCTGAATCGGGATGGGATGTCTCTTTTTTCCCCAAGTTAGAGACCATCTTGGCTATTATTTCTTAAAATAAAATTTATCTCAGTGTGTTCTGGTGGTATAACAGTTGGGTCTGATGCCTCCAGCCAAACACAGTCCTTATATAGCCCAAGGAACAGGATTTGCATCTTTGGGCCAAAGGAAACAACCAGAGGAACAATTGAATAAAATAAATTAAGATGATTCCTCCTCTTTCTTCCTGTCTTCATTCCTGCCTGCACTTTTTCCTTAAACATTTTATTTCTCTTTTATGGAAATACTATGATGTGAATGTTGTTCCTTGTAATGTTATTCAATATCACCTATGCTCTATTTACTTCTTCTCATTTTTCCTCTTTGCTCGTCTGCTTGGGTACTTTCTATTCTAGCTCAATGACTCTACTTGCTGCTACTCCAAGTCTATTGTTGAGCATCTCTTCTGTGTTTTTCAGTTCAATTATTTTGTTCTTAATCTCTATGATTCTTTGGGGAATATTTTCTCTGCTTTGAAGTTCTTATTTTGTTTATTCATTGTTCTGATAACTTTATTGCACATCATTAACAATGTTGTTTTGAAGTATTCTTCGGGTATTTTTACTTAGTTATATTATATTAGGACTTTTCACTTGAATTTTATTTTGATCTATCATTTAGACTATATTACTATCTCTTCATTTTGTTTTGCATTCTGTGTTTATTTCTATAGGTCAATTTAAACAAGCTTCTTCCCCTCTCTTAATATATTGGTCTTATGCTAGGATTTCAGATTGCATGAATAGGCTTAGAGTGGTGGCCCAGGATGCTGGGCTTTCTCTAAATATATAGGATGAAGCTTCTGAATGAGTCAGGATGACTGGAGCTTTACAGTCAATACGGTTCAAGTGGTGGCCGGATTGATCAGTCTACAGAATGAGATTTGGGGTGTCAGATGCAAGGGACTTGGGGTTCCACATACAAGGAAGTTGCTACTAGAGAATGCCAAGGTCTCAAGCCTCCCTAGAAGCTGTTTGAGCTTTGAGAGAGATTTGCAACTACCATAACCTCAAGACAAGATTCCCACTAGCCAAGCTCTCAGCTGTAGGCTAGCTCTAATCTCAGTAAGTTCCATAAACAGATTTTTCTCTATATATGTGACCAAGAGAAGAGAAGCATTGGATCTGTGGACTCAGGTTATAGGCAGGCCACGGTCACAATAGTGACCACAGGTGGGGAAGGACCAGCTGTTTCTCAAGAACTATGGAATCAGGATAATAAAACAATTCCCTTGCTAACCTCTCTAGATTTTCTTTCTGGGAAAGAGATGCTCCCAGCAAGTTCCATGAACAAACCTCTCCCTGGAAATTTGAGCTCCAAGTGCCAAAACCTGAGTGCTTTAGTACCATTTTTTCATGCCATTCCAGCAGTGTCCCCAGGTTGAAGTGAGGTCACTGGTTTGTGAGACCTCAGAAACCTTTCTTGCGATCCTTCCATCAGGATTTGCAACTGCATTCTGTTTCCAGCAAGTTTCACAGAGCTCCCCTTATCCCCAAGATATGAGATGAGTTCCAGCTACCTATGTTCTTGAGATAACAGACTCTAGTTGCCTGTTGCTAACCTAAGTAAGTGCTGCACTGGCAACATAGAGAACTGCCTGGTGACCACAAGCCCCATTGATGGGAGTGGAGAAGTTTGTTTTTCCCTCTGACTCTGGATTCTTGATTGATTTCATTCAATGTGATGTCCATCATGTCAGTACCACATAGATAAATGAGAGCCTAGAGAGGGTACCCAGCAGTGTCTCAATTCACTGGAAGACTATTATTCTTATTTCTCCTGTCAAAGTTTTTGGTTCAATAAATAAAAATCCTCCAATTATGTCTTCATCTATCAGCTCCCACTACTGTATGTCTTGGAATATCTCTGCTGTCCATATTCCTATTGATCTATAAAGGAGAGGCACCTCTGTTTTCCACACCAGGCTGTGTATATGCTTCTCTTTGGTGTAGCTCCAGGTGCTGGAGCACCTGATGTAAGAGTGAGTCATTTAGTCCCAAGGAAGACGTTCCATATTACTGATAGCCTTACTAAAATTTGTTTGCAGTGCCTTAGTGGCATTCCGGTGAGACTGTGTCTTGGCTTTTCCTGTCCCTTCTGATTTTTTTTTTATCACTTTCCCTTGCGTAGGTAACGATCCTCCAGTCCTCCCTTCATTTTCAAAAGCAGTTGCTCTGGTAGTGTGGTAAGTTACCCTCTTAAGAAAGGTAACAAGACAACAATTACTGAGTAATTGCTGATATGCACCACTGGGTTAGGTGATGGAAGCACAGAGTTAAGAAAAATAGACAGTGTCCCTGTCCTTACGTAGTTTACATCCTATTGAGGGATAGAGGGAAAAATTAAACAACCTGAAGAAGCAAAGAAACATGATAATAATAGACAGCCATGAATATTGGATTTTTTTAAAGTGATATTGGTAGAGTAATGGGTTAAAGACCTGACTTAGAGGAATCAGAGAAGCTTCTCTGATGTGATATGAAACTAACAACGTGAAGGATGAGAGATACAGAGAAAAGCTAGAAGCAACTGGGATAAGAATGTGAATTCCAAAGCTCTGAGGAGAGAAGGGCCTTGGAAGGTTAAAAAGCTGAAAGGTCAG
Source organism: Solenodon paradoxus (assembly GCA_004363575.1). Classification (NCBI taxonomy): domain Eukaryota; kingdom Metazoa; phylum Chordata; class Mammalia; order Eulipotyphla; family Solenodontidae; genus Solenodon; species Solenodon paradoxus. The sequence continues at coordinate 13,076 of RJWH01005149.1, read as the reverse complement.
TGGACCTGAAGCATGGTGAACCAAGCAGAAAGTGATACTAGATAAAGCTGTAGAGGTAAGGAGAGGACAGATCATGAAGAGAATATAGGATTTCCTTTTACGTGCAATGTCAGACTGTGAGCAGGCCTGCCTTAAGCTCAGTGTGGCACAAAAGGTGGACTGTCCATACGCAACTGTGGCAAAATGAAGTAAACCCTAGGCTGCTGATGTGGCTCAGCTCCCTCCTCTAGGCATCTATGACCACACAAGTGCAGACATACCTGTACAAAAACAAGAGTGGCTACAGGAAACTGTGGCCCATTTCTATTTTTATCTCAGGGAATCCTAACTACTATTGTTGACAGGTTTGGTTAGTAGTAAATTGAAGTTTACTATTTAAACTTGAGATTTACTGCTTTATTTCTTAGGTTACCTTTTCCGAATCTATGTAATTATCCTTGTCAGTCTTTTACCCTTAACCAAGCTTTCTGGTCTTCTTTAGATCAGAGCAAAGGAAGTCCTTTGCTGGCTTAAGGCATTATCTGATTCATATTTGAAGTCTGTCTTCTTGTAAAATATAGAAATTCATTATATTGGCATTTTCAGACCCCAGGTCTTTTTCAAAGCTTCTTCTTCTCTCAGTAACCAACTTGTATTTGCAACCACTAAGCTATTGATTTCCCTGTTGGCCCATGCATTCATGGTATCTTTGTACCGAACTAAATATAAGATTGATTTACCTAAGAGCACAAGGGCCCCTTTCTCATGTTCCAGTTAACCATGATTCAGCTAGAAATCTATTACTAAGGCTGTGTCCTAAGTGATAAGCTGAAACAATAAATGGTCTCCTCCCAAGTCACTCAATGATATTTCTTCTGTTATTTTTCCACATCCACCTCTTTCACCAGAAAGCCATTAGTTATCATTTTAAACTGTTCTAGAGCCCATGTCCTGTGTTTTAACTAGTCTAAACCATTCGAGGGGGTGGTCTCTACTAGCACAATTCATTTTCTAAACCATCCCAAAACATTTTTCAATAGGTAATCTAACTGGGTAATAAGAATGTCAGCATTGCAGAACCCAGATATTTTTTATTATTCTTGCCTCTTTATCTTGAAGCAATTTATGGAGGTTTGCCAATTTGGGGACTTCACTGTCAAAGACTGGATTTTAGACATCCAATTGGCTATTACAGTAGTATTACACTTTCCTGGCTTTGATGAATGTAGCTGACCAGGTAGTTAAAAAAAATCAGGATTACCACACCACAGTGCTGAAAGAATGAGTGTGACTCTAGCCATTTCAGTACTGACTTAGACAGTGAAGAAAACATGAGGATTACAAGACAACCCAAAAATGCCCAGGAAATGAGAGCTAGAGCTCAGAAAATAGATGACATCCTTTTCCACAGGGGTAATCTTATAGGGCTAGTGACAGCCCAATGAAGATACACTATTAGCCAGACTATCAGCCTGAAAAATTCCATAAAGAATCAGCTGCTGGAAACAAGGATGACACAACAAGAAAGGGTCTGCTCCGTGAAACTTAACTTTGCTCTCTGGGTAAGTATTTGGGTGCTGAGATAAGACCACCACCAGGGAATATTTGGACATTTGTCTTGTGACCAGTAGTATGTACTGTTTACTTAGACGCATGTGTAAAATAGAATTGACAGTCAAAAAATTTGTTTTGTTGCTTCTTGGGATGTAGTTCTGCTTTCTGGGGACATCATAGACACAGCTGTGATTCTAAAAGCCTTCTACCTAGATCTGCCCAAGAGGAGGTCATCAAGACTTTCCTGGGAATTGGAAATAAACATTGCTTAATCTCTGCAAGCAGAACTTTCCTTTTAATGAGTAACTGTCCCAGAAATTTGAATTGGAAAGATAATCCTCACAACAACCTTATAAAGTATACAGTTCCCAATTTTCAGGGCAGGAAAATGAAATTCAGAAAGTTAAATGACTTTTCCAAAATCTCAGAGCTCCTTAGGTCTACTAAGTGATAGAGTTAGAAAAGGACTTGGAGACGGAAGATACTTTGAATAGAACAGAGAGGAGAAGCTAAAAGGAATGTGAGGAAAAGGGAGAAAATGGTATGAATCTTACGTTTTTTTTGTGAGAAATTCGGAGGATGGTGGTATACTTCATTAAGATGAGAATAAATGTAGAGAGCAATTGACCCTTTCCACACTTCTCCTTGGTGATGGACAATGAAGAGCAGTAAATAATTTAATTCATCTGATCTATTACGCTAGAAGTATGTCTTGAACATCCTAGTGTATAGTAAACTTGTAGTTATGCAGGTCTGGAGTGCAGAGGAAAGCACTGGGCTGAATGTTTAAGTGTGGAATGCACTGGTCCTGAGAGTAGAGTATATGACCAAGGTGTTTGTCAAATGTCAGAGTCAAGGACAGGAATAACCCTGGTAAACATTGAAAGTATGAGTAAAGAGACAAGGACCTGTGAAGGAGACAAAGATTGCTCAGTTCTACTCTTACCATCCTGTTACCCACACACCACAACTTCTTAAGAATAAGAGCTGGCTCAGGAAGTAGGTGGAAATACGGGAATTAAAAGGGGCAGAGTAGTTAAAAATCCTTCTGTGTTAAGTGCTTTATCGACCAACCATTATCCGGAGCTAACCAAGGATGAGCTGTGAGAAGCCAATCTCACTTACAATTGCAACTGTATTTCCAGTTTGTTTAACACATCTCTTCCATTTTTAATGAGTTTTAAGGGGTCACTCTAATCAATTCTTGCCGTGTTTGGTAAAGAACCAACTCGGATCATGTGATTTCTTTCTTAAATTTAGATAAATTTTGAGGAATGACATAGAGACTGAAAGTAGGTTCAAGCACCTTGGATTTGGCCTCAAGCCTGTGTCTTTCTTCTTTTCTTTTGTGGGATACCACAAGCTAAATTAATACTGTGGGTATCATGTCACAAATCAGACTCTCTCTTTCACCTTGGAGAGATACTTTTATCCTACCCAGGACTTAATTTTCCTACCTAGGGAAAAAGTTTAGAAAATTAAAACCATACCCATACACTATGGAGACAGATCATCCATTAAGTTGCAAAATGACTTGGGGGACATTGTTGCATTATGATCATGAGGCCATTATGTTCATTCTAAAATGGTTTATTGACCACCTATTATGTGTCAAGCACTGGAGATAAAGTGATAAAACAGGACAATGTCCCTGCTCTCACAGAGCTCCCATTGTAGTAGGGAAGAGAACAAATAAAAGAGGGAACAGTTAATAAAATCAATGGTAAGTTCTAAAACAAAATAAAATTTGGTCTTAGGGTGTCAGCATGGGAATAGGGGCAACTTTTGATTAGATTGGGTAGTTGGGAGAGGCTCTGATGTGGTATTTGATACGAGACTTAAAAATATCAGAAGAAACCATATGTGCAAAGAGTCAAGGTAAGAAACTTCCAGAAAGAGGAAACAGAAAATGAAGAGGCCTTGAGCCCTCAAAGGCTCAGAGTATTTAAGGAATGAAAATCAGATTAAGAACAACTGGATATACATATGCAAAAGAATAAATCTAAGTTTTTAAACCTCAAATAATAGATTTAGACATGATGCTAAAAGAACAACAAAAGAAAAAAGACAAATTGGATTTTAACAAAATTTTGAGATGTTGTGCATCAAAGGACCCTATTAAGAATGTGAAAAGACAACCCAAAGAATTAGAGGATATATTTGCAAATCATAAATCTAATAAGAGTCCACTACCTAGAATATTTAAAGAAGTTTATGACTCAACAACAAAAAAACAAACATCTCAATTTTAAAATGAATAAAGAACTTGAGTAGCTATTTCTCCAAAAAAAGATATGTAAGTGGACAATAAGCACATGAAAAGATGCCCGACATCATTAATCATTAGGAAACTGTAAATCTAAACCACAATGAGATACCACTTAATAACTAGGTATATATTAAAAAAAAAGACAGAAAACAGGCATTCAAATAAAACTTGTGCCTGAATATTTACAGCAGACCTTTTCACAACAGCCAAAACGTGGGAAGAAAAACCATCAACTGATGAACAAACATATTGTGTATATCCATATAAGGGAATACTTATCATCCGTAAGAAGAAAGGAGATTCTGGAGCATGTCCTTGTGACTGAGCTGCTGATATGTTGACCATGTACAGCCAACAACCCAGGTTCGTCACCTGGGGTGAAGGTGAAACCCAAAATGAACAACTAAATAAATAAAACCTCCTCTTCCTTCTTACCGTCCTTAGATGATTCTTCCTTCTCTCCCTTCTCTTACTTCCTTCCAGCCATTCTTCCTTCCTGCCTGCCTGCCTGCCTGCCTTCCTCTCTTTATAAAGGAAAGGAAATTCTGACATATAGCTACAACATGAATGACCCTTGTAAATATTAAGCTAATTGATACCATACAATTCCGTTTACATGAAATTCCCAGACTAGGCAAATTATAGATACATAAAGTAATTTAGTGGCTGCCACAGAGGAAAACTGGGGAGTTATTGCTCAACGGATACAGGATTTTTAAGGAATGATGAAAATATTTAAAAACTAGATAATGATGAAGGTTGCAAAACGGTAGTTAGACTAAAAAAATAAATAATACGATTGAATGGCATGTAAAAAACATATTAATGAACTGCTATCTGAAAAAAAAAAAAACAGATTGATATGATAGGAGAATACTGAGTAAGAGTGAACGTGTTAGAAGGGGCAGCGATGAAAAAATGCCTAAAACCCCATGTAGTTTTAAGTTTCATAATGTTACATAAACTAAGCAGCTTCTTTGACCTCTTTATTCTTGGCCCAAGACCAGTTTCTTTCCTTTTAGAAATTAGCATTCTAAAAGCAACAGAGAAAACTATAACAATTTAAAAAAAAAAAGAAATATTTGTTCCTGCATCTAGAGCAGAGATAATTCAATTATCCTCTCTAAGTCCTATTCACAGTGGAAGTGTTTACTTCACTCCCATCCTAAACAGAGATATCAAAGAAATGAAAGGAGTCATGTACATACAGTAAGTTTTCTCTAATGATAAGGAGGTTCGATGGCTCCCTGACATCAATAGCTCTGCTTCCCAGAACGTTGACCTTAGGGTCACCTTGGCTAACATTAGCAGTTATATTTTATTAAATGCATATTCATAATGTCAGGTATTATGCTAAATGAGCTTTCATAAGTTACCTCATTTTATCCACACAACAATCCCGTGATTACTTTACACAGTTGTATCCCCAATTCAACAACTGAGGAGACTGAGACTCAGCTAGGTCAAAAACCCTTCCCTAAAATTGCGTAGCTAGTTAGCAACCAGTATCCAAGTTCCATCAATCTAAACTTTCTAAGAACTTCCACATCATACTACTCTGTCTCCTCTGACCCTTTGGGGTGCTAGGTATGCTTTAGGCTTGGAATCCCTTCCAGAGGTTCTTGATGCTCCTGGGAATGAATTCAAGAGAGCTGTCTTCCAAAAGTGTACAGTGAGATGCTATAGTAAAAGCAAAATTACCCCCTTGAAACTTAAGAGAAAACAGTTTCTAGAGGAACATCTGTCCTATGTTCCTTGTGAGTCATCATTCTTCTGCTAGGTGAAATAAGGGGTGGTGGATAGTTAGCAGAGGGGAAGAGATTTTTCCAAAAACTGGGTGGGCATTTTTCAGAGTTAGTGTTTCACCCATTTTCTATACTTACATAGAAATTTCTGTTGCATTATGGTGTCAGTTATATGATGGGTAAAGGGGAGTCAGGTGTGCATTATAACAACATTATAATCTTCTTGTATTTAGTTAAATTCACTCAAAGTCCATGATCTACTATATAATACGCTGAACTTGTATGACAGTTATCTGGGAAGGAGGAAGTGTAAAACTCATCCAGGAAGCAGTGAAACTCAACTAGGCTTTTAGCCTCTGGGCAACCTATCATTTTATCTGTAATAGGAGTACTTCTCTTCTGTGGAGTTAGGAGAAGGAGCTCTGAGATCCTTCTAGAATTTAGGAGCATGTCCTTAGCACCTTTCATTCTTCCTCTGATGAATTTATTGAGCTAAATAGATAAACTGGTCAATCAAGGATGTAGTTAGTTGTCTTAGAGGAAATAGAGTACCAGAACCAACCTATCTGTAGACCTTCATGATGCTGCTTTTCTGGTTCACCTGAGGTTCATGAGGAAAGACAGCATGTGTTGGTTATCAGCATTCAGTCTTTCATTGCTAGTGAATATACTAACAAATAGTAAGCATTTGCTATCTAGTAAACATTGTAGTAAGTGGTTTTACATAGATTATCTCATTTGCTCCTGACAACAACCCCATGTAATAGGTACTACTTTGTCATCTGATTTATATAATTGGAAAAAATAAAACATAACTATAACAAACTTGCCTTAAATCTCTCATCTCATACAATACTAAAGCCATTGTCCACTTTCAGTCAGTCAGATATCAGAGCCCTTAATTCTTTTTTATATTTTTGTTGTGGTGAAACATTATAAAACTTAACATCTTAACCATTTTAAGTCTACAGCTTAACAGTGTTAAGTATATTTACATTGATACCCAAAAGACCTCAAGAACTTTTTCATCTTGTAAAAGTGAAGCTCTCTACCTACTAAACATTGAATCTTTTCTCTTCCCTCAGCCCTTGTTAACCATCCTTCTACTCTGTTTTTATTCATGTAACTGATTTAGATATCTTCTATAAATGTAATCATTTGTTTTTTAATGAGTGATTTATTTCATTTAGTATAATGTCTTCAAGGTTGATTCATGTTGGACCATGTGACAGGATTTCCATCCATTTGAAAACTTAATGAACTTATTAAGAAATTAATTTAATTAAATTATTAACACAATTAAAGTTGTATGTATGTCTTAGTCTGGTAAGGCTGTGCCAAAAATGTGTTATTTGCTTAAAATAACAGAAATTTATTCTCACAGTTCTGGAAGCTGGAAGTCTAAGTTTTAGGTGTTAGCAAATTCAGTGTCTGGTGAGAGTCTGGTTGCTGGTTCATAGATAGCTGTCTTCTCTTTGTGTTCACACATGGCGCAAAGGGCAAGGGAGTTCATTTATTGGCTAATTTATGGACTCATTTATAGAAACCCAAGTTCTACTCATAAGGACTCTACCTTTATCACCTAAGGTCCTCCTAAAAACTCCACCTCTAATTTCCATTATGTTGAAAGTTAGAATTCAACATATGTATTTGGCAGAGGACACATTCAGTCTATAGCAATATATACCACATTTTCTTTATCCAGTTATCTGATGATGGACACTTACATTACTTCCACTTCCAGGTTATTGTGAATAGTGCTATGAACATGTTTGCAAATATCACTTAAAGACCCCGTTTTAATTCTTTGAAAAAAATGGGATTATTAAATCATATGGTAGTTTTCATTTTAATTTTTTCAGAAACTCCATATTGTTTTCCTTAGCAGTTTCACCATTTTGCAGTTCTACCAATAGTGCACAAGAGTTTGGTAATAAATTTTGCTTTTTTGTCTGTGCTATTAGTGTCATATCTAAGTACTGTCATGAAATTTTACCCTATCATTTTATTCTAGGAGTTATATAGCTTGAGGTCTTATGTTTAGTTCTTTAATTCATTTTGATTTCATTTTTGTCTATAGTGTAAGATAAGGATCCAACTTTATTGTTTTGAATGTGGATGTACAGTGTTCCCAGCACACTTTGTTGAAAAAACTGTTCTTTCCTTATTGAGTTGCCCTGGCACCATTGTTGAAGATCATTACCTGATAAACATTGAAGTTTATTTTCAAGCTCTCTATTCTATTCCATTTGTCTACATGCCTGTTGTTATGCGAGAAGCTGTTTTGCTGTAACTTTGCAATATGTTTTGAAATTAAGAAGTGTTGGGCTTCCAACTTTTATCTTCGTTTTCAAAATATTTTTGACTATTTGAGATCGCTTGAAATTCCATATAAATTTTAGGGTTTTTTCCTGAAAAAATAAACAAATAGTCCTATATCAAACTTTCATACATCAAAGATACAATAAACAAAGTGAAAAGGCAACCTACAGAATGGGAGAAATTATTTGCAAATCACATCTGATAAAGATTTAATATCCATAATATATATTGAATTCCTTTCCTGCAAAAAATTGCTGTTGGGATTTTGCCAGAGACTACATTGAATTTGTAGATAACTTTGGATACTATAGTATCTTAACAGTTTATGTCTTCCAATTCATGATCACATATGTGTTTCCATTTATTTGTTCCTTTTAAAATGTTTTTCAGCAATGTTTTGTGGGTTTGGGGATAAAAGATTTTAACTTCTGTGGTTAACTTTATTCTTAAGTATTTAATCCATTTTGATGTTATTATAAATGGAACTGCTTTCTTAATTGCCTTTCTGGAATGTTTAGAGTTAGTATATAGAAATGCATGTAGTATATTTTTGCATGTTGACTTTGTATCCTACAACTTTGCTAAATTCATTTGTTAGTTCTAACTGGTTTGTGGACTCTTTAGGGATACATATATATATATATGTATATATATATATATATGATATATATATATATCATGTTATCTGTAAACAGGTATTTGGATTCCTTTATTCTTTTTCTTGCTCAATTGCTCTGGCTAGCACTTCTAGTGCTATGTTGAATAGAAGTGATGAGAGTTGGCATTCTTGCCTTGCACCTGATCTTAATGAAAAAGCTTTTAATTTTTCATCACTGAGTATAATGTTGGCTGTGAGCTTTTCCTATATGACCTTTATTTTGTTGAGCTGGCTTACTTCTGGTCCCAGTTATAGTTTTTCTATGATTTTATTATGAAAGTATGTTTACTCTTGTGTAATACCTTTTTATTGCATCAATGGAAAGGGTCATGTGAGTTTTGTATTTCACAATACAAATATATATACAAATATTTTGTATATAATATACTGTATATAATATGTTGCATCACCTTTGTTAATCTGTGTATGTTGAACCATGCTTGCATTTCAGGAACAAATTCCACTTGATCTTGCTGGACAATCCTTTGAAGTACCATTGAATATGGTTTTTGTTTAAAATTCTTGCATCAATATTCATCAGGTATATTTGCCTATTTTATTTTATTTTATTGTAGTAACTTTGTCTGCATTTAGTATAAAGATAAAAATTACCTCAGAGAATAAACTTATAAGTGTCCTTTTCTCTTTATTTATTTGGAAGAATTTGTTCATTCTTTTTTAAATGTTTAGTAGAATTCTCCAGTGAAGCCATCTGGTACTGAATTTTACTATGTTAGATATTTGATTACTGATTCCATATTCTTACATGTCACTTTTCTGTTTATATTTTCTATTTCTTCATGATTTAGTCTTGGCAAGTTGTATACTTCTAGTAATTGACCCTTTTCTTGTAGGTTATCCATTTTGGGCAGTACACAAGTATTCATAGTATTCTCCTATAATCCTTTTTATTTCTGTGGTATAACTTGTAATATCCCCTCATTCATTTCTGATTTTGGTTATTTTAGTATTCCATCTTATTTCTTCGTTACGATAGCTAAAGGTTTGGCAGTTTTGTTGATCATTTAAAAAAAATCACTGTCTTTTTATTATTTTTCTATCATCTATTTTATCTCTGATTTAGTCTTTATTTTTTCCTTATTGCTGCTAGCTTTGGGTCTAAGTTGTTCTTTCTGAAATTAATAATGTGTAAAGTTATATCGTTAATTTGAATTATTCTTTTAAGTGCATATTTGTAACTACAAACTTTCCTCTTAGTACTAATTTTAGTGTACCACATAAGATTTAAGTTGATGGTTTTCATTTCATTTGTCTCAAGGCATTTTCTAATTACCCTTGTAAACTTTTCTTTTACCTATTGGTTTGAATGTGCTGTTTAGTATGGAGATCAAAGATGACTCTATCATTTGATTCAGCAATCCCATTTCTAGCAATATACCCAAAGAATACAGAAACATCAACATGCAAAAATATGTGCACCCCTATGTTCATAGAAGCACAATTTGCAATAGCCAAGACATGGAAACAACCTAAATGCCCATCAACAGGTAACTGAACAAGAAACTGTGGAATATATACTCAATGGAATTATATGTAGATGTTAAAATAAATGAAGTAGTGCCCTTTGCATCAATATGGATGGAACTGGAAGGGATCACGCTAAGTGAAAACAGCCAGAAAGAACAAGAGAAATACAGGATGGCTTCATTTATATGTGAAGTAGAAAAAAACAGGAAAATTTCAACAAAATTCACAGGATTCAAGACTGTGGCTATGGGGGTTGGGAGGGTAAGGAATGAGGATGCAAAGTGATGATAAAGGGTATTAGAACTCTGGTTGTAGGTGTTGTGTAAAATGCACACAGACAGAGGTGTGAATTCAGTATCCTAAAATGCATGTAGCAATGTAAACAAAAGAAACAATAAAGCAATTTTAAAAGGATGTGTTGTTTAATTTCCACACAATTGTGGATTTTCCAATTTTTCTTTTTCAATTTTTAGCTTCATTCCATTGTGACAAGAAAATATACTTTGTATGATTTCATTCTTCTTGAACTTCTTAATACTCGTTTTGTGGCCTAACATATGGTCTATCCTGGAGAAAATTATGTGTAGTTGAGTGTTCTTGGGTAAAATGTTCTTTATGTGTCTATTAGTTTATAATAGACAATTGGTTTATTAACCCAATTGGTTTATAGTGTTGTTCAAGACCTCGATTGCCTTATTCCTCTTTGTTCTATTCATTATTGAAAGTGAGGCATTGAAATACTCTACTATTATTGTGTTGATATCTATTTCTACCTTCAATTTTGTCAATGTTTCCTTTATATATCTAGAAGCTCTGAGATTTACTGCATAAATATTTGTAATTGCTTTATCTTCTGGTGAATTAACATTTTGTCACTATATAATGCCTTGCCTTGTCATTTTTTACTTTTTTTAATGTAAAGTGTATTTTGTCTGATATAAGCACGACCATCCTTGCCCTCACTTGCTTACAGGTGTATGACAGCCCTTACTTTAAGCCCCCCACATTGTATTGCATCCCTTCAGATCCTTTGGTGCTTTTCTCTTGTGAAGTGGGTAGAAGTGCCCTAAGTTTCCTCTAGAAGTTATATGCTTGCTACTAAGAAATCTTTCTCCTGTAAATCAGTTAATGAACAAAAAATTCTATGGTCATTCATAGGCGGGTAGCTGGTCCCCTCTGGAGATGGAAGTCTGAAGACTATGAGAGAGTCTTGACTATACATTCATGAGTCCACTTCTCTAAAACATTCCATTGATCCTATGTGATCATCTGGGATCAATGACATGGTGCTTCAACAATTCAAGTCCTTTTCTAGGGTCCTTTTTATATTGCTTACCACTGAAATGGATTAGAACTTAAGGGCTCTCAATCCTTTAAACTTACTCCATCTCATATTTTGCCAAGAGCGTTTTATAACCTTAAAATCCAGAATTGGCTGTGGTCAAGGATAGCAGAGGTCTTTGAAACCTTTTCTGTGAAACCAGCAAAGTATAAAATTAAGATCCTTGCTAGATCTATGATCAACTTATTTGAAAGTCAGGTCCTCTGAACTAGAATAACACCCTACTTTGAAAGTGAATCTTGCTTGGGTTCCAAGGTTGCTCCTAGGTCATTTATCAAGTAATCTCTGAGAGTACTGCCTATCTGGTAGACCACTCACAAGTCAGGATAATGGCAATCAAAGTAGCTGCTGAAGCTATGACTTTCCCAATGACATGCTTGCTCACTCTCATCTCCTCATACCACAGCTAGCTTCAGTTCTCACTGACTTCCATCCTTTATAGAGCAAATTCTTCCTGTAAATGCAAATATTCAGGTTTGCCACAGCTGGCATTTTGCCTGTGACTCTTTGATAGAAATAAGGCTAATAATAGAGTTTTGTGTGAAAACAGAGAGAGCTGAATGACATCAAATAATCATGAGGCATCCTGCTGATTAATGGTCCAATTGTCCTGAAGGTCATCTGGTGTAAGCTTGGCTAGAAATCATTAAAATGTGGGCTGTTATTCAAAGCAACAGCTGCCCCATCAGAGCTTCCATTTTAACACAGAATAACAGATGACAACCAAAAATTTTACTCACAGATGGACTGTACCTTTGACTGTGGCTTGCATCAGCTTTTCTTGATGTTTTCAAAAGGGCAACAGACTCTTCTTGTTTATAACCTGATTTTTCCCATTGTGGGGTTTCAAAATTCCACTCTCCAGGTGTTCCTTTTCTTACACCATGCAATTTCTATAAAAATAAGTCTGTGTGTGTGTGTGTGTGTGTGTGTGTGTAGAGAAAGTGTAAAGTTTGTACAAATAATATGATTTATTTAACCCCTTTTATATAAGCCTCTTGTTTCCCCCTCAGATTTCCTTACTGTCATTTATTTTGTTTGTGTCCGTAGAGCAGGTGCAAGGTATGACCAATATTTTATCTCTGGAATAAAAAAGTCCTCCATAAAAAAAAGTGTCACTTAAATAATCAATCAGTAGACTTGCAATAATAGACAAATCAAAGACATCATCAAGGACATTGTAAGCCCCTACTTAGGGACATTTTAGTAGTGTACAGTTGAGTTTTTTGGTTTTGTTGTTCAATTTTTTCCCCTCTTTTAGTAAGAGGAAGCTAGAGTCCTTCATTAGAGGATGGGTCACTTCAGCTTTGCTAAAGCAAGCTTTCAAGACAAGTCGGATAGATTAAGAGACTTCTCAGGGATGGCTACTTATCCTGGCCTGCTGCTCACAAGTCCCTAGGTTTAGCCAGAGAATCTTCTAATGACTTCCAAAAGTCTGAAGTCTTTAATAGGGAGGCCTGAGGAGTCTTTTTTTTAAAGAGATGAGAAGGAAGGAAAGGGAGAAACAAGCACTTTTAAGGAAGGAAGAAAGGAAGAAAAGAAGAGGAGGAAGAAGTATCTTTTTATTGCTTTTCTTTTTTTTGGTTGTCCCTCCACTTCAACCTGGCCCCACGCTGAACTCCTCCTGGGTTCTTGGACTTCACATGATCTATGCCCCTGCCTCTGACGTAGTGCCTGAGCCACCAGGGCTCACCCTGACTAATTTTTTGAGAGTACAGG
>RJWH01005148.1:0-84480 GCA_004363575.1 Solenodon paradoxus | reverse complement strand
CCTTCTCCCCCTCTCTTTCCTCCTTTCCCCCTTCCCTCCCTCTCCCTCTCAGTCCTTGTTTATCTCTCAGCTCCAATTACTCGCCTTATAGATTTACCTGCAGACCAAGACACCGCTTCTCTTGCAAAACACTGTTTAAGAAATCCATATCCTCTTCCTTCATTCCTTGGGCATTTCAGAAATGATATTCCTCCCCCAACTACCCCGTCAAAATAAAATAAATGCAGCCAGCTCCTGCGGTGTGTCCTTAAATCCATTCCTCTAGCTCTGCTGGTCTGAAAGCCTGGACCCTGGAAGGGGCCTCCTGCATTTGCTGGCAGTGCTGCTGGAGTCTGATCTCCACAGATAGTGCTTTGGAGTGAAAAAAAGGGGGGAAAAACCCTCTCGTTGGAGATTTCAAAATAGATTTGACTAGCTTATAAGTCTGTGCACTTGCGGAGTGGCAGGGCTGGGAAAGAGGAGTAGGGACTGGGGTGTGGGAGTTGGGGTGTTTGTCATAAACAAATGAGGCACAGATACCTATGTATAGAATGTGCGTTTCCTCTGGCACACTCCGTGTCTTTCTCTCTGGCATCCAGGGTGGGTGCTGTGAGGTCTGACTCCTCTCACACTTTTGCTGGGGCATGATGCATGTGTGTGTATGTGTGAGAGAGAGCGTGTGAGTGTGAGAGGGGATGGAGGAGGGGGTGGCTGTGTTTTGATCTGATTCACTTGACGGATTATTTGAATCCAGCCCACCTTTCCGCACATGTCAAACAGATGGGATCATTGCTAAAAGCCTTGAGAGCCGTGGCTGAGCGGTGGGTAAGCAGTGGGGGGAGAGGAGGGGACGGAGGGGAGAAAGGGGCACCCTCTATAGCTTTGTGTTTTCACATGTTGGAACTGACAGGAGCCCTCCTTCCCTGTGGAGGGATGTTTGGGGGGTCCAGGCTAATGTGGGGTGGGTTAGAAAGGAGAGCGAGAGGTGGGCTGTTGGTGGGCAGGGTTATGATGTCACAGCAAAAGTTACAACAGGAGGAAAACACAGAAATGGTTCAACATTTTTTTTTTTAAACTTTGGACTGCCAGGAGCTGAAGGAGAGTGGTGAGCAAAGGAATGAAGGGGAGAGAGAGAAACTAAACTGGAAGCTGGAGTTTTGTGTAGCTTCTTGAAACCTTATGAATGGATTACTAGCTGCTGAGAGCCAGGAGAGACCTATAGGGGATTCAAGATCATTAACACATTAAAAGGGGCAGAGAAGCAGGCGGAATTCTTCCTTGCTGTGTTAACCCTCCTTCCTGAAATGAATGGTATGAAACCTTTTTCTGGGGGTCCTGGGGTGGCATGGGGAGGAGAAGTTACTACTTGTTTTCTTACCTGAGTATCTTCCGTTCATTTAAACTAAGATTTCTCTCTTCCTCTCTCTCCTTTCTTTTTTGGTTCCTCTCTCTGCTTCTGTCTCCTCTACCATTTGGTCCCTTCTAGATCTTTCCCTACCCATTCCCAAGCCTCAGTCCCTCTGAGCTGCTTCAGGAAACATAAAAAATAATAAAGGGCTGAGTGAGGAAAGTGAAGGGAGGCAGGGAAGTGATACAAGGGAAAAGGACAATCCGGGGTGGAGGGATTTCTGGGTGGTAGCACCCAGGTGGCTGAGTGGATCTTCTCTTTGGAGACTGACTTGGGGATGTCAGTGGATACTAGAGAGGGACAGCAGGCAGGTTGGGGATGTGGTGTTTAGGATGCAGTGCTCTTACAGGGAAAAAGTCAGTTCTTAGTTGAAGTGGAGGAATTTAGAAGATGATCAGGAGACCCAAAGCGAGAGAGGCAATGTGATCTTACTTCAAAGTGTGCGGGCTGCCTGTTTTTTATCTGGGCTATGCCTCTAGTGATTTTAGAAGTGGAAATGACTTTGCTTCTGATTCAATGAAGGATCCAATGTATTTCTCTACCTGTTTTGTTCTTGCCTGTGGTCAAACTTCTTCCTTGTGCTGAGACTTCAGAACCAGGCTGTGTGTGTGTGTGTGTGTGCGTGTGTGTGTGTGTGTGTGTGTGTGTGTACTCACACATATGTTGAGGGGTGGGACACTGTTATCGCCTCTATCAAAGCAGACATTATTACAGAGCCTAACATTGTCTTATCTACTTCAGTCTGGCCATTCATTTCAAATTGATTGAAAAAGTAGTTGCTGAGGTCTAGCTGTTTGTTTTTGTCAATTACTTATTCTGAGTGTCTCATTTGTTTACTTGCTCACTGCACCTGGGGTGACTTTTAGGAACTTCAGAAAGAGAGCTCTATGCTACAAATTCATGCCATTTCCATGTCCTATTCCTGACAGCAGAAGAATTGATTTCTCATTTCTCCCATGTCCATGATAAAGTGAATTTGGGGTATAGGTCTTTGAAATTCCAAATGACTGAAATCAGGGAAAAATACAGGAGGTCTGTGGCAAAACAAAAGAAAAAATGCAAATGTTCCCTGAAAGCTGGTGTGGAGTCTATTCATTAGGCAGTAAGTAGGTCTGTCCATGATACATGTGTGAATGTGTTTGTGAGAGAGAGAGGGAAGATACACACAGAGAAGAGTGCTCCAAACAGTATCGATTGTTTGCTATTGATTAAGTGTAGGCTGTGGCTGCTGAAAGAGAAAGCCTGAGATGTTTACTGGGGAAACCAGGAGTGGTGTCTGTCCCCTGTGCCTCCATGAAGAGGGGAGGTTTTCAGGAGGAGGAGGGGACAGGGAGTAGGTGGAGTGATACATGGCCTCGTTAGCTTTGACATCATCGTTGTCTTTAAATGAAATCAACAAGAAGATAATTCTGGGCAGAGAGGCAGGGAGAGAAGGGGAGCAGAGGGATGGAGACAGCAGGTGCCCTGAAGTGATCCTCTCTCTTTCCCATCTTGCCAGGGACCCGCAGGACTCCCTGAAGGTGAAGCCAAGGGCTCTCAGACTCCTAAGGTGATTAGGACCACCGGCAGCCCAAAGGGGAACTTACAGAGTCATGCAACATACCAACTAATTGGAGGGGAATTAAAACGAAAACCCCTCAGCATTCAACTACCCCAAGCAGCAAGCTGAGAGAGCATTCTGACCTATAGGGGCAGACTGGAAGCTGGATGGGGCTCAGGCTGAGGACATCTGGAGGGTGAAGGTTAAGTACCACCTCGGATTTTTGTGCTCCCAGAGCCTGCATTTTTAAGATCATCAGCATCAAATCCTGTGCCTCTGTATCCAAGTTCTTCTAGCAGTTTGTTGGAAGGTGAATCTAATTTAGGCTAAAGACTTCAAAAAGCCGGTAACTCTTCAGGAAGAAGAAAGAAGATGGGAGAAGACTCTTTTGAATGACTTCAGGTAGGGAGTGTGCTTGAGAGCATTTGGCTCCTTTCCTGTTTCTCTTCTAGTATTGGTGAGGGGAGAGGTGACTGAAGAAGTGACAAACAAACCACCAACCTGAGCTCTCTGGGAGGAAATTCAAAGAGACCAAGGGAGACGAACTTCATTCTGTGAGGACTGAAACAGAGCAGAGAGAGAGGTCAAGGAAGGAAGGCAGAGATACCACACAAGCTGCTGGCCACCCATTGGGGAACCAAGGAGGCACTTTTGGGGGCTGCTTGAAAAAGTTTTCTCTGTGAACACAACAGTTTCCCCAGTGACTGCAGATTCACTGCCCAGTGCCTCTTGCTTGTCTCCCCATCATTCAGGCACAGTTCCCAGAAGGGGACTTCTCTAGTGCTCAAAGAACTGGGGGAGGGATGTTGTGCCCCAAGATGCTGGGATGGAGCCTGGTGGTCCTGGCTGGGTGTGTGCTTGGTGCTGCAGGCTCCGAGCCGGACTGGACATGGAAGAGATCCCTGGCTCAGAGGGGACAGGCAAGCCAGGTGCTGTCGGAAGGAGAACGCTGTTGGCTGGGGGCCAAGGTTTGGAAGCCCAGAGCTGCACCCCAGCATCACCTCTTTGGGGTCTATCCTGGCAAACCTGGGAGCTACCTGAGGCCCTACCCTGGTGGGGAACAGGGACCCCACCATGCAGACCCCCAGAGAAGGACTGCGAGCCGAGTTCCCCCAGCCCTGACTGGAGGTGCAGGGGTGAGGAATGAGGCTGCGCTGCTGGGAGAGGACACTTATTTTGGTGATGGAAGATCCCAGGCATCTCTAGGGGAGGCTGGAGCTCAGGAGCACTCAGCCATGGCTGCCACCACCACAAGTCTGCAGGAACCCCAACCAAAGACCCAAAGGAAGGTCCGGGACAGGCCCAGGCTGCGTCGCCAGGTGCTGCAGGGGGGCCCTGATGTTTCTTCCAGGCCCTTCCAGCCTCGGCCCAAGCCTCCTCTCGTGCACAAGACCAGTGCAGGTCATTTGGACGCCAGTACCCGGAGTGGCCGAGAGAACACCTGGGAGGCAGAGACCCTGACCTCACAGGAAGAATGGCCTGTCTTGTACTTCTCAGGGAGGAGGGAACGGCTGCTGCTGCATCCAGAAGTGCTGGCTGACATTCCCCGGGAGGCATTCACAGTGGAAGTCTGGGTGAAGCCTGAGGGAGGGCAGAGCGACCCAGCCATCATTGCAGGTAACACCCCAGGAGGGCACCCTGGTGTCCTTTTTGACTGTGTTAAACAGAGGGAGGAAGGAGGGGAAGGGGACAGAAAAAGATAGCTGGAAAGGCTGGCCAGGAAGGAGGGAGGTCTTTCTTCCTGCAGGCAGCAGCCTCCACCTCACCTGGGCTAATGACTCCATAAGTAGAACATGTTTGTCTCAGGACTGATCTCCTGTGCTGGTGCTTAGGGGACCTTCAGTGCAGGATCCACCTCTCTTTTAAGTGGGAGACCTCTGGGTCCTGGTCATGAGGAAGAGGTGCCACACTCTATTTCTTATGGGCCAGCATGAGGTGCTCAGGTCCCTCTGACACTGTGTGGACATCCAAGAACCTGGGCAGTGCTCCATGCCTGACTGGGACAGGCAGTGACAGAACCTGGACCTGATGGGGTCCCTCTCCTTGGAGCAGTCTGGAACTTGATAGAGAGCCACCATCTGGTCCTGCTTCTAGGGTCCCCCTTGCTTTTGTCCTGACAAGTCTATGTCCAGTCTAGGGACAACAGGGTCACCTGGGGAAGGTGGACACTCACAGTCAGGCACCTGATTTTTAGCTCTCCTAGAAATGGAGCTAAAAACAAACTTTAACATGATGCTTTTCATCAGAGGGTCCTGTTTGGAAACTGCCTATATTTCCCCCTTTACACCAAGCTTGACTTCCATGGAAGGTCCCCTGTACAGATGAAGAAAAGAGAGGGATTAGGAATGTCTGTCACCCTTGTTTCACTATATATGGGGATTGGGGGTGAGTGGGTGGGATTGATTCAGTCCCAAGTCCCTGAGGTGAGGGGTTCAACTTGATATTTCATCCCTGTGTCTCATTATCCTTTTGAGTCACCCTTGACTGAACCCAGCAAAAGGTTAGGCGTAGAAGAAAACCACTGAAACCTTATTAATGGGTTACCCACAAACACTTGCGATGCTTGCCAGTTGCATCACATTAGTGGGGAAGCCGGAGGCATAGGGGCACACCAGGGGCAGACTAAGATTGGGCCCCAGAGCCCCTGAAGCACTCAGCATCTCTCTAAATTAAAGACTTCTCACTAGAGAAAGAATCTGGAAGGAGGGCACCTCTTTCACTGGGGTGTTGCTGGAACATCCCTTCCGGACACACTGTCTCCCCTCTTTGGCTGTGATTTCTCCCTTGGAAGCTGGGATTCCCAGGCACTGAATGCTCTTGTCTTATGGTTTTGTTTTGTTTTATTTGGGTGGGGGGAGGGGAAAGAGAAGGGGCTGGGCTGCAAGATAGGTGGGGGCAGAGAACGAGGAGAAGGAAATCCTTCTTCTGGGCCAAATGGAAGAAATAATGAGATGATTATCTGATCGGAGTTGGCAGCTTCACAGCTTTTCCCAGATGACATCTTGCTGCCTGATCTTGCTCCCGAGTACCCATCTGCCAGGGAAGCTGTGTGCTTGCTGTCTAGACCCAGATGCACGGCTGCTTACCCCTCCTCTTGCAGTAGCAACACAGGGACCTGGGATCCATTCCCTGGCTGTGAAGAGTTAGACAAGGATCCAACAGGAGTAGATGGGCAGGCTCTCAGACTATTGCTCTGGGCTGTTAAAACCCAGACCTGGGGAAACAGATCCAGTTAGTGGATACCTGACCCACTGTGTACCTTCCATGTCCTGTTTCATGCTGTACATGGAGGGGAGCAGCATCAGAATCTGACTGCATGGACAACATTCCTTGTCTGCCATCCCTACTCTGTGGCCCCTGACATCGTCCTCCCTTGCTCCCCTGTCCACCAACCACCCCCACCTTGCCCAAACACACACACATGCAGATCCTTTTCTAAAGTGCCTATTGGAATACTCTCAACTCTAAGCCTGCAAACGGGGCAGGAAATCTTTTGCAGACAGACTAGCTTCTGTGCTTTTTCGTCAAGTCAACGTGGCCCCTGTGGTCTACTAGAATATCACCTTCAGGTCCACCCATGATGGTGGAAGGCAGGGAGGTCCCAGGTCTGTCTCCTCCCCACCTTCTACCCCGTGCACACCCACTTACGCACACCAGAAAACATTCAGGAGAGAGTTAGGATCAAAGTTGGGAAAGAGGGGTGGTGAAACAAGGTCTTCATTCTTCAGGATTCTAGCAACTGGGCTCCTGAGGTCTTAAACATCCTTGCCCATTCATTGTGCTCAGTTCCTTACACTTTACCTGTGGGCCCCATGGCTGGGAACCATGAGGTGGCCAAAGGGAATCCTTCTCAGGAATAAAGGCCTCTGATTTTCACTAATTTACTTGTTCAGCAGGGTGGTCATCTTTCCTTCTGCACTCTAGTGCTGGAGCTTTAGCTGGTCACTGCTTTTCCTGGGATGGCTGCTCTTCACCTTGCAAAATGATGACGAATCATTGAGTCATGTTCCCTGGAGCACAATGCAATTCAATTGTTGTAGCTCTGCTGTCCCACTGAGGCTAATGGAAGGGGCACCAAGACTTGACTCCCACGCCCTTTTCCAACAACTTTCTGACCTCAGCTTCTACCCACTAAACTGAGACCCAGTTTCCTGGTTCCCAGTCTACCAAACTTAGGACATTTTCTCTTGGGAGGAGACCTCAAGCACTTCAGCCATGTCAGTTACTGCTAAGGAGCCCCTCAGTGATGTGGGTCCTTAGGGAATACTTCCCACACAGGACACTAGGTGGCAGTGTTGTGTCACGCACAGGAGCGTGGATGTGTCCCTTTGGAAGCCACGTAGTGGGGAATGTGTCAGGCTTCTTGCAGGGCAGTCCCTGCCCTGGCCTCTGGGTTGATTTGATCATCCCTTCCAGAGTGTTGTTGGTAGGCATTCGGTAGGGTTGGCTTCTTATAAGTCTTTTTGCAGTATCTACATGAAAAGACTAAAGTGGCATTTGGGGGGTTGTGATTTGCACTTATAGCAACTAGCAAAGGAAACAAAATTAACTGGAACTTCCTCCCTCCCCAAACTCCAGCTCCCACATTCTTCCAAAATAGGAAGTTGGACTCTAGAATGGATTGCCGAATACTTTTATTTAGGGCCAAGGACATGCACCACTCACAGACTTTAGGTGCTGAGATTGTCTGCCTCCTGGAGTGGGGGATTCTGGTCCCCTGAACACATTAGACTTGAAGTTGTCCATTTCCTGTAGGTCTGAGGTCATCTGAGACCTAAGAAATCCTGTGTGCCACTATTTGGGTGTATGGACTCCATAGATGTAACTACTCAGGGGCAATTTAGAAATATGTGCTACCTATGAGAAGCCCCAGGTCAGGAGTCCATTTGGATGGGCTGCTGGAACTCAGCAGTGGACGTGAACCATGTTCTGTCCATCCTGGCGAAATCTTCAAGCACCAGCACCCAACCCTGAAACCATCCTGTGATGGTTTTCCTCCCTCTCAAACTTCCTTTCCTCTTCTTCAACCTCAACATAAACAGACAAGGAACTTTTAATAGGCTCCTCCTCACCCGTAATTGATTTCAAATGTTCCCTGAAGTTCCCAGCTGAGTAACCACCTGCAGCGCCAAGTTGCAGAAGACCGAGTCAGAAAGTCCAGGGCTGCATGGAACTTCAGCCCAGGCTTCTCCATCCAACAAGCATTTGAGAGCCTTGCCATGCAGAGCACACGGGGAAATATCTAAGAAACTCTCTCTTGAAGACAAGGTTTCTTCCTCTGAGGACATCTCAGTGCAAAATCTGGTTATCAGACAGACTTGGAGTCAGTTCTCTGTGACACTTATCAGTACTGCTATCTCTGGCAAGCTACCACTTTATTGAAATTTCTTGAGCCTGGGGGTCCTCAAATTAATAAATGAGTTAATGTCTTGCAGAATTGCTGTGGTGTTGAAATAAGTCATGTAGGTAAGGTGCCCAGGGCAGGACTTGACCCATGATGTTTGTTGATGACAAGGTATTCCCAGTGGGAAGTCACTGCTACTGATGTCTGTTAACACATTCATCTTTGCTACTAGCCTCTCATTTATCCTTTGGCAGGATATTAGCTTTCATTTTTTTGGGATCTAATTTACTTATCTGTAAAATAGGAATGATGGTAAATAGATTTTTCCAAGATGATCTTGAGATAATTGCACTCTGTAGAATCAAAGGCCTAAAGGAATCTATTCTGTTTTGTACCTGTTCCTCATTTATTACCTGCCCCCCCCAAAGTCCCTCCAATTCCAAACTCATTATTAACATTTCCCACCTATTCTTTTTAAAACAATCATTTATACTTCCTAGTCTAGGAGGTACTATTTTGAATAAATTAGGCAAAGTTACTAAAACTTTTTGAGGGTCACAAACCCTTTTGTAAATCAGATGAATGCTAGGCTGGATCTTCAAAAATACATACACGTATACATAGTGGGCATAACTTTCATGAGTTTCTGGAATTCCCAGTGGGCCATGTCTGTGGTGTAAAGCCCCTTGGTCTGAGAGTATTGATCATATTTTGGTTTGGAATGGCACCTGAGAAGCAAAGTGCCACAGTAAGCTGTGACATCCCCAATAAGACAGGTGTAGACTCAGTGAGAAGTTTCATGGGATATGGAACTTCCAAGTCAGTTTCACGTGAGCTGAAGTAGAAACAGAGATGGAGAGAATTTCAAAGGAGGCCAGGTGTGCAACCCCCCACTTCTTCAGCAGGGCTCAGTGATCGCATGTCCATGGTTTCCCCAGAATTCCTCAGAGATGGAGTTTCCACCACCCTCCTCCCTAGCTGCCTCTCACATCACTGCAGTTGTCATTGTCAGTATTTGTTCTTCCAGGACCTGGAGAAATTGCCTGGTTCCTTCCTCGTTGTAGCTTTTCTCCCTGACAGGGATCCAGATGTGCTGAGAGGTTGTAGGTATGGAAGAACCAGGAGATGAGGGCATTGTTGGTTTCCCAGGTGTGTGTGTACCCCCATGCTGAGGATTCTGAGACCTGTTACCGGATCCTTCTCTGAGTCCCATGTGATCGTGACCTCCTCTCTTCCCTGCTGCCTCAGCACTTCCGGCGTGGCTTCTGCTCCCTGCCTGGTCAGTGCTGCGCACATCTCATTTCTAGCTACTGAAAGTTCTGTAGGTCTGAAGGTCATCTGAGACCTAGAAAATGCCATGTGCCACTATTCCAGTGTACGGACTCCATAAATGTAACTACTCAGGGGCAATTTAGAAATATGTGCTACCTAGGAGTAGTCCCAGATCAAGAGTCCATTTGAATGGGTCTTAATGCATGTCCGGTGATGCATGTCTGATGCATGCTAAATGCATCAGCTAAATGCATACCCGATTCCCTTTTGTTATGCCCAAATACCTAGCTGATAGACTCTCAGATATGTTGGTAGAACAGATAAAGAAGAAATCTAGATTTCTGGGTACCCATTAGTGATGATTTGGGAGCTGATGCCAGCGGTGAAGCTGTGGCATGGCGGGCGGTGCCCTTGCTGATCTCCTCACCCTCCGTTAGCCACATGTTTTCTCCCAGTCCTCAGGGACGAAGTGAATCCCATAATGGGACTCTTGGAGTAGCTCCTGGGTGGAGCACTTGTCAGGCTGAAACCTCGGGCATGGCAGGGGCAGGGCTAGAAGGAGGGCATCACTGCTGACAGCCCAAATAAATCTACCCATCAGCCCATCATCCCCGTGCTTTGTCCTTCCTCACTTCCTGCTCCATCTCTGTGCTCTTTATTGTCCCCCTGGGCTGGCAATCTGAGTCATTCTGAATGTGTGTGCCAGGAAGCCTGGCTCCCTCTTGCTCCTGTGCTCATCCACGCCATGAGGAGGCAAGACAAACAGGGCAGGGAGGTGCACTTTGGTTTGGATTCTGAGACTGTGTCCCCCAAGGCTGTGTCTGCTTCAGTTCCCTGTGTCATACACGAGTGCATAAATCCTCCACGTCTGCTCTTTGTCTGTGGGGTTAGGTTCCTCTAAGGGCTCTTTGAATTCTGCTGTCGGCTCACCTCATCCTCCTCATGACCCAGCACCTTCCAGAAAGCATATCTCAATGTTCAGTTTGTGTCCAAACAATAGCCGCCTCCTCTCCTTCTCATGTTCACTACCTACCTAAAACCGACCTACCCTGTAGATTTATTTTTTAAAAGGAGAACATCTGGGAAATAAAGCCCAATGGGCAAACAAAAACATCCCATTTCTCTTTATGAGTCAGAAGTGTGTGGTGAAGGAAAGTGGTTCTGCCCCAAAATACGATCCAGTCATTGGAACACAAGGCCTCAGAGCATTCTCAACTTGAGGCATCGTCATGGCAACCAGGGGGCTCTCCAGACCAAGAATGATGGCTTAGTTCTGGATTAGAAGACCGGTGACTGATGGGAGGTGGGGCACAGGGATTTAAAGGTAATCCATCAGAGAGCGAGTCAGCATTCAAGTAGTGACTCAGCCTCTGCTAGCTTTCATGACACTGATGGCTGAACATTCTGGGCAGATTATGAAAGAAATAAAATAACTTGGTTCTATTTGCTTATTCATCCATTCACTTATTAATTCATCCAGCATGTGTTGAGCTTCTATTAGGTGAAGGATCAGGCATTTAGCCACATGCCGGGGAATGAATAATGACTGAGGCAGGGATTGTGCCAGGAAGGTGCTCTCTGTCTAGTGGGAGCTGACCTGTAACTAGGTAACTACAGTAAGGCCATAGGGAGGGACTGCCTTGCCCCCATGTGCCTGGGATCCTGCCTGCCAGGGAAGGGGAGCAACCAGGGAGACAAAGGAGGATAGGGAGGTAGCAGGGTTGGGGAAAAGAGAAAAGGATAGAGCTATAAAGTGTCTGATGGCATAGGGACACCTAATAAGCCAGCGGGCCTGTGGTGGGCTCGCTGAATCTTGCAGCTGGGAAATCACAGTGACTTTGGAGAGTGTTTCACTCCAGAGTCAGCAGCAATGGGATAGTGGGAGGGGTTCCACATTACTGAAGTGGAGATAATGATGAGAGGCAGGGGGTGAAGAGAGAGAGTCAGGTCTTGTGTGTGCTACACAGAAAGTGGGAGGGATGGATGTCAGAAGTAGACACGGGTTCAGAGAGGCCTCATAACAAGGCAGGACACAGCAGAAAGATGCAGGAAAATAATTAACAATGGAGTAACAGAAATGTAAAGTTCACACATTCAAGCTCAATTGTTCCAAGAAATTATTGGAGAAATTTTTACAGGCTTGCTGTGTCTGTGTTACTTGATCTGTGTCACGCATTACTATGGTCGAGGAAGGAGATGGAGAAGCAGAAGCATGGAGAGGAAGAGGACACAGCTAGTTCACATGGTGCCAAGGTTTGCACAGAAGTGCTCTGTCCCTGGAATCATTTGCCACATGGTGCTGGCTCTGAGTTTTGAGACATGAAGTGCAAAAGGCCCTCCTGAGTTCCTTATGGCATCGCCGTCATAGATGATACCAGTAATTAGCTGCCAAATCACGCCTGTCTTAACTTTACAGTCTCTTTTGAACTGCCCCATTCATCCCACCACCACCACCTCATTTTGTCCTCTTTAATTCTGATGTCTCATCCCTGTGTTCATTGCATCAAAGGCAAGGTCTTCAAACAAAGCAGCACAAGTCACTTTCCTGCCTAAAATCCTTGCATAACCCCCGTGCACATGGGATAAAGTTCTGTTTCCCTAACAATCCGTAGGGAATGCTGATTACTGCTCAATCTCCTCATTGTCTCCCAGGTAGCCACACATTTCCACGCGTGTACATGCACAAGGGCACACTCATGCACCTGTATTACATGTGTACATGCATGCACGGTCACATGCTCAGAACCACACTCGCTCACTTGCCTGCTCATGCACACTCTCACTTTCGGTTATTGTCTGGCAACTCCAAACCACCAGCAGTGAGCCAGACATTTCGGTCTTTCCCTGACCTCCGGCTTATGACCTCTGCCCTTTGTACTTTTTTTCCTAACAGGAAATGGTTCTATAAACTCACATGAATTTAAACTTCCCATTGTCACTTTCTTGGTCATTATTTACTTTGGTATCTCTTCCGGGAAATCTTCCTTCCTGGAGAGCAGTCATATCAAGACACATAAGCCAATTTACCACAATCCCCATTTCACTTTGTATTCACGCAACAGGCGCCCCCAGGCTTCTACTCTGATCCCTGTGCTGGCCTGGAGGTGAATGTGAAGCAAGCACACATGGCTCTACTGCCAGGACATTTCTTTTCTAGGGTTGTTCCCCATGGGGTCTTGCACTTCGTTTATTGTCAGCAAGTAAAGCTCATCTGATGACTATTTGATAAGAGGATTAATGAGTGAGTAAGCAAAAAGCAATATTCAGTCTTACTAGCCAAGAAGTGAATTATTCTATTTGGAAGTGGGCACAGGAAGATGTGATGATCTTTGTCCTGTCAGTTTGGAACAGCATGGCTAGCAGGTTGGAAATTCACTGCATAATAATGAGAATGACTGATTACCTTTCTCTTCTGCCTAACCCCCCTTCCCCAATCCCAAATCTGTCTGTACTTGGTTAATACTGACCAGGAAATAAGTCTCCTAGAAATATTGGTTATAATTTGCAAATTGGGTTAACTATGATTATTTCTAAACTTTCAGAAATTACCTTTTCTACTTATTTGCATCTTCTGGTTTGTACATATTGTCTGTTTATGATTCTCAGCCCAGAACTTAAAAATAATTAATTTATTGAAGGAACATTGTACTATAACATAAGTTTAAGGTATGCATAGTAAATCCACATCTGTGTATAACATATTAATTTCACCACTATTTTTTTTTTTTTCCTTCACTGTAGAATTCCCTTTACCCCATTAACCCACCCACCATTAGTTCATTTGCTTTCTTGGTTTCTCTACATACCACAAATGACTGATCATACAATGTGCATCTTTCTCCTTCTATCTTATTTCACTAAACATAATTCCCTCTAGCTCCACCCATCCGAGCTTTTGTTTCATGCCTCTGTCTGCTGGTATTATCCTTGTGGGCAGGGGAGAGGAAGAATAGACCTAGAAAGTTCATCTCTAATCCAAAGAAGAGGCTGGCAGAGGCTGGAAAACCAGCTTGGGTGCCAAGATTTTCCAATTTCTGTGCTTTCTCTGGTCCTCTCATACCTGGAGTTATCACAACATTCTTTCTTGGAGGATAAGATTCTTTTAATATAAAACATACTTATAAGTGGTACCTAAGTTAGTATTTCTTAATCATTCACTTGCTAATTATTAGCTCATTTATGCAACAGATATTTATGGAGCACAAAGCAGGTATATAGGAACTAATTTTGAAATAGACTCTAACTTTACACAGAACAATAATAAACAACAGAGCAGATATCTCTTTTAGACATTGTTTTAAGGCACATTGCTCATTTGAAATAATCGCACAATAGAATATCTTTATCCAGCTGTGCCCTCCTGAGGACAGAGGTGATCTTAGGAATGATCTGCTCCTCAGGTGTGACAGTCTCATTGGGCCCTTGGACAGAATGCAGGGTGTCACTGACCTGACCTTAGCCAGGACCATCCATGGCAAAGGAGGGGATGCAAGTAGATGGCCCCTGGCCCTTTGGCTATCTGCCCACAGAAAGGTCTGGGAACTTAGGAGAGATGGGTGAGGCAGGAAGGAGGGAGGTAGATGCTCACCTGGATGTCCTGGTATGTCTTGTCGCAATCTCTCCTCCTGGTCCTGGGAGCCCTCTGCTGGATTGCAGTCCGATACTGTTTGCGATCCCACTTCAGGATCAAGTTCAAACTGCTCAGCTCAGCATTAGAGTCTTCCGATTGCCTGCAGGCTGCTGGGGGCCTTCCTGAATCTTCACTGTGGGCTACACCAGCACCGAGGGCAGGGCCTGGAGCATAGTGGGCACTTCAGGGTGAGTGAATGACTGGAGAATGACCCGACTTGTTCCACACCTGGAATTTGATCTCTGCCGACTCCTCAGCATCAGCCACATTCCCTGAGTCAGGGGAGTCTTTCATCCCACATGACCTGACTGTTATCAACTCCTGGCCTCTGCACAAGTTATCTTCTCACCTTAAATGTCCAGCCTCCATCTCTTCATGCATCTAAATTCTTTCCTTCATGTAGTGGTTAGGGATTCAGGACCTGGAGCTGAATGTTCTGGGCTCTAGCCCTGGACTAGCCGTGTGCACTTGGCAGGTTCAAGGCTCCTCGTCTCGGAACCGGAGTAATGACTGCTTGTTTCTCTCTTGGAACTGTTGTGATGATAAAGTAAATGGACACAAATCACATGCTGAGAGCCATGCCTGGTGCAGAGCACATGCTGTTGCTGCGTTCATCCTTCCGTGGTGACACACTGAGGCAAGCAGGGCCCAAAATCTGGCTCTCAGGACACTGCCCACCCAGCAGGGTAGGCTCACACTCCTCCCCCAGCCATTCAGGCCACCTCATTCCTCTTTCCTGAATTCTCATGCATAGCTCTCCATGGAACTCTAGGTGAAACCATTTAGCATTGGATTATTTGTAGCAAAATCTTGGTACCCTGCATTCCTCGTGACTTGTATCCTCAACTTACCTTAATGGCTTATTAGTCAATGTTTTAGAAGATAAGAGACGTGTGACTACAAAACGAATTAAAAAAAGGGCTCTTGTAGTCTGGCTATGTGACAATGAGAAGCAATCAGAGAGTGAGGACCTCAAAGCCCTTTGTGATGAGTCTTGAGATTAGCAGAAGGACATAAGCCTACCTAACCCACCATCTCTGGGACAGTGGGGCCCAGGGAGGGAAGGCACCTTCCAGACATCACACTGCAGCCAACTGGGACCACTATCCAAGTTTATTGATTCCTAATTTGTTGTTCCAACTCTTCCAGTTGCTTTTGGTTAATTCAAAACTCTTATAAGCAAACAGAAGAAAATATTTTAGAAAGATTTTCAACAAGAAAAGAACTTGAATCTCATTGACTCTGAAGTATCTGTTCATCAAAGGACCCATTTTCCTTGTTCTTACTCGTTCTTGCTCTGAGTAGGGACCATCGGAGCTATTTCTTGGGAGGCTTTACTCAGAGGTCAGTTTTAAGGGTCCACATTGAACTCTGAAGAATCACTCGGATTCAGTTTGAGAACATGTGCTCTGTGTCTTCTGGTTTCTTCTCAGACTTTCAAATTGGCAGAAAAAAGGAGTTGAGCCTTTTATTGGCATTTGTATGGTTCCTGGGTATTGCTTGCTTCCTAGAAAGCCAGAGTGTCTCTGGGTCATTTATGATCACATGGTAGATGAAAAAGTATTCAGATGTCATTCAGTAAATGTGGGTGGCACATGTTTATTGAGTGGAACATGTTTATTGAATGGACAGACAACACATTGGACACATACTGATATGTAAAAGTAACATGCTGTCTCCTTTTATGGCAGATATTGCAAACATCTAGCCTCAGTGGACAGATCATTTGGGAGGCTATTTTCATTGTAAGAGGTTCTTCTTCAAGCTTCCCTTAAAGATTTCTGCAATGCCTCTGAATCATTAGATATCTAATACTATCTAATACCTCTGAGGGCAGCATTGATTCTGTAAACTGTATCTGGGAAAAGTAATGCCAAAGCAAACTTCTGAAAGGGAGCCAAAAATTATTTATTTGGCAAAGGAGAGGGGAAAACAGGAAATTGGTGTGTGTTTTGCTTAGTTGCAGTTATAAAGAAGAATTCTCAGAGGGGCCTTGATAGTGAGGGGGTAAGTTTGCAGAAGAAGGTGGTGGATCTCGTTCTGAACATGGTGACTGTGTTTCTGTGTCTCTCCTAAGACTAGCATGCTTTCGGTACTGATGTGTCATGCCAAGAGAAACAAATTCAAGATACTCCCAGATCTTTAAAATGTGAGGAAAGCAGAACAGCAGCATGTTTCTATAGGAGATACTGTGGTCAGTGATGGCCACCACTATGAGGGGTGAATGATGTGGAAGGGGGAGGAGCGAGACTTTTGTTTTATAGAGGTGGGTTCTTTTCTTTGTTCGAAGAAATTCAGTTCTTAGAGGGTCTTGTCACACATTGTCGATTGGGAGCATGCTCTTGGCAGTTCTGTCATGCTACTTCTCGTGAAATTCATCCATCAGTGATTTAGTGAATCCCTACTATGGGCAAGACATTGACCTTAATACAATAGTAGTGTGGAGAAGTATTAGAAAGGATGACATGCTTTTAAGAACTTCAAAATACTGTTGTAGAGATAAGGCCTAGGTGTGCTAAAATTGTAATAATAGCTTTGAAAAATAATTCTTGAGTGTGAATTATATGTAAGCACTGTTTTCATTGTTTTGCATGTATCAGTTAATCTCCTCCCAATGCTTTGCAGTACAGTGTTTTTACCGCTATTTTATAGATTAGGAAGATGAGATATATAGAGCTGTTCAATGTTATTCGATTATAGTTACTAAGTTTGGTTAATACTACTCCATCTAACTCTGCCCTCAAACTAGAATAGTGTTCACCTCTTTGATTCTCACTTGGCTCCTGAACTGGTTTCCTATGGCTCTTTTGGGTCTGGATCATGGCCTTGGGGAGTCTGGGAAAGCTGGCAATAGGGTTGTCCTGGGAGATCGTTGGGAGACTCCCAAATGTATTGGTCACTCTTTGAAAGGCAGGGTAGAACTACAGTTTGGCTATCCATGAAGATTATTTTAAGAGGTAACCACCCAGGCTCTAGGTGACTGATACCTGACACCATGTTGCTCTTCATTGTGATGACCAAGGACACTTCTTGAGGTAGGCAGCTCCTGCTGCCTGTTGAGACAGTTATGTCAGGTAAGTGGACAGTTCTGGGCTTCACATAGGTCCAAACTCTTTTTCTTCTAGACTTTTCCAAGCAGTATAAAATTCCTTTAAATATCCTCCAGATCACATAGAAATGAAACCAGTCAATTTGTTATTTACTAGCTAACTGATTATTGTCCTTACATTATATTATCATTCCAGTTTGCTGACATTATGCTAGATTTCTAACAATACCAGTTGCTCTGGCCTCTCTTTCTCCACTTAAGCCCCCTTAGTGGTTCCTGGTTTGTCAGAGCTTGAAGTCAACACTGATAAGCATATGTCCAATATATTTTGTGACCTATTCCAACCAACATGTCTGACTTCAATTTTACCAGTGCCCTACATGCAGTGCATAATTCTTAATGAATTAGTTTTTTCAGCAACTCTTTATTGAGTGTCTAACGTGTGCTAGACTCCATCAGGAACTAGAGATAGAGCAGCAACTGAGATTAAATTAGCCACAATTAGAAGAACACTTTGCATTGTTGAATGTTTGCTGTAATCAACTTTACCCATATTAATGTATTTGATCTTTAAACAAAGTAGGCATTGCCATTAATTCCATTAAAAAAAATGAACACAGATTTTTTTAATTACAGAAAATTTGTTTAATGTAAAAGTTAAAAAACTCTGAATCTGCTTTTATGAAAATAAGCATAAGTTATTCTATGGCCCTTCGATCATAGTATATATAATATTTCAGAACTAATCTTATTTTCTAATATAAAAGCTATAGACATGTTCCTGTGTTGCTAAGTAATCTATGATGTGATTATTAAAGGCAGAGTCCTAGTCCATTGTTTGGAATATTCCTATTCCCTGCAGTGCTGTGTTTTCTGTTGATAGGTAATGCTGTGTGAACATCCTTATGAACATTGATTGCTTCTGTGTGACGAGTCTCAAGAATGAAATGATAGGGTTGGAAGATATGAATGTTTTTGCCAAATGACTTTCTAGAATGTCCAGCTATTTTTTTCTCTCTCCACCAGTGCACACTACATCTGTGTCTCCACAGTGTCACCACACTAGTGACTACTGTTGTTTTTCATCTTCACTAACCTGGGAGGCAAATATTTTTTTTAATCTTGTTTTTATCTTCATTTCTTTTGAGGTTGAACATTTGAAATTCTTCTTTCTTCTTTTATGAGTTTCTACAATCATATCTTTACACCTCTATATGCTTCTATTTTGTATGGTGTCACCTAATATTACTGGGCAGGTGCTAGGTGAGCAGAGAGAAGTGACACCTATGGTCATAGCAGACATTTCGATGGTGTGTGTTTGCATCTGTGTGTCAACACATGTGGGGAGGTCTATGTGGGGGGAATGGAGGAGACTTAACTACACATGTTAAGTGAATTTAAGTCAATGGATGAGCCTTTCTGCTCCTTACCTACTGCTGACAAAGACACAGGCCTTGTCTGCTTTGATTTAGTCTCATTTCCCCAAATGAGGTCTGAGGGCCAGCAGCTCTAGCTTCACCTGGGAGCCTGTTAGAGACAGAGAATCTCTGGTGCCACCTGAGCCCAGTGGAAACAGTATCTGCATTGGCTGAAGTCCTGGTTGGGCCATAAGCACAGTGAAATCTGAGTATCTCTGGAGGCATTGGCCTTTCAGGAGGTACCTGGCCTCCTTCTGGCCAGGCTCCATGGATGCAAGATAGTAGAAAATGGTGCTTCTGATTTAGCTCCCTGAACTCCCAAGCTCCAAATCAGCAATAATTTTAACTCCAAGAATATCTAAGATTTATGGACCTTGGTGTCAGGAAGCCCTCTAAGTACTTTGTGTGGTTGTCATGTCCTGGCTACCTCTTGAGCTTGGATGTGCCATTGGAGACTTGTCCCCACGTCATCCTTCTGTTTCTGGGATCTCAGGCAGCCACAGAATGAGCCCTCTCCTCTTCCTGCACATCTGCCTCACTAATTCTTGCTTGGGACATGGGTGGCCTTGACAAAGTTGGGAAAATCCCCTTCCCGGTTTATATCATCGTTGGGCATGATGAGAGCATGACTAAAATGAAAAGTGGACCATGAGGAGACATGGAAAACTTTTCTGGAAAGATGCTGGGGAAACAATTCCCAGGAGGTATTTCCCATGCAGTGCCCTGATCTGTAAAGATTTTGATGCAGAGATGAAAATCTGAGCCTCATCCTCTCTTAGAGAAAAGTTAGCAAAGCAGCTGAAAGGCACTCTCCAGGCTGGGTTTTTCACCCCACACCCCCACCCTGCCACACACACTCTTCCCCTGACATGGCCCTGCTCTCTTCCAGGTTACATGGGCTTTGGTGGATGGCCTGGCTCTTCCTTCTTTTCCTCCTCCTCCTCAGTCCCTTTCCTGCCCTTCCTGCCCTTTATGGGAGGCTGGGTATTAAGTAGTTCTGCAGATAGACGTGTGCACAGGCCATAGGCACGACTTCCTGAGAAAGGACCTTGCATTATAGCAGGTTGATTTATGATCATGACCTAACCTGGCCCTGGTTTTTGCTCACTTTCCTCCTAAAAACAAACTTGCACCACACAGCATGTTTTTTTAGTTACCAGAACCGGTGACACTGCATGACTCCTCTGTTTTCTTGAATAGAACCTCACTTTCCTGGAAACTGGTAGGCCTTCTTGGAGAAGGAGGGTTCTTCCTCTTGACTTTAATTAAATAACCTTCTCTGTCAAACTCTGCCATGGATAAGATACTCCCTCTAGAACTTTATCCAAGAAAATCTCTTGATAACTTTTACTAGGGGTGCTGGAATCCAGCTTTGTTGGATCTGGAATATAAGGGCTGGGAAAGTACATTTAACATCATGAATGTCAAAGCACCTGAAGCAGCACGGGGAAGAGAATCCCTGGCTCCCTTGTATCATTCCACTAGAGGGGCAAGTGCACCCACCAACACTAGTGGAGAATGCTCCTTCTCCGAGCCAAGAACTCATGAATCAATTTTTCAGGAGCAGAGTGGGTACGATGCAAGAATGACAACCTGTTACTTCCCCAATCCTATGGACAATCTACAGATGTCTAAGATAATGTCTTATCTTCAAGAATCCCTTATAGTCTTCTGTTGAATAAAGAAAATGGCAGCCACATAGTGAGATGCTGTCAGCTGCAACAGAAAATGACTTTGACTAAAGAAGTCAAGAAAGGGCTTCCTGGACAAGGTGAAACTTAAGCTGCCTTTTGAATATCTGTATCTATATCTATATATTCAAATACATATATATTCAAATATATATTACAGATGGGAGGCATTTATGACATTATGACATATATACAGCATATATATTTATGATACATATATTTATATGACATTATTTATGGGGCTGTGACTGGGCTTGAACTGTTGGACCAGGAAATTATTGTATTGACTAGAAAGCAGAATTTTAAAAAATTATATTTATATTGAAGTAACATTGGTTTATAACACTATATAGATTTCAGGTATACAGCATTATGAATCAACACCTGTATGTACCATATTTTATTTAGCATCAAATGTTTAGTTTTCACCCCTCACCATACACATAAACCTCTTTAACCATTTTAACCATACCCTGACATCCTTCCTTTCTGGTAACTACTATTTTGTTCTTATAATTAATGAGTTTATTTTTGTTTTGTTCTGATCATCAATTTTGTTTATCTATATTCCAAATATGAGTGAAATCAAATGTATCTGTCTTTCTCTATATGACTTATTTAATTAAGCATAATCCTCTCTAGGTTCATCCACATTGTAGCAAATGACAGTTTCACCTTCTTAATTGCCAAATGGTATTCCACTTTATATATAGACTACATCTTCTTTATCTACTCATGTGTGATTGGTCACCCTGGTTTCCAACTGTTAACTATTGTAAATCATGATAAATATGTATATACCTCTGACTTTGTGTTTTGTGTTTTTTAAGTGAAGACTCAGAAGAAAGATAACTGGATCATATAGAATTTCTATTTTTAATATTTTGAGGAATCTCCATATTGTTTTCCAAAATAATGGAACCTTTTTACATTCTCACCAGCAGTATACAAGGGTTCCCTTGAGAGCAGGATTTTAATTGAGGGGTATAAGAGAATGAAGTATCTTTCTCAGTATTTAGCTAAGCAAGAGTCTCAGGACATATTTTGACTTTTTCATTTATTTCAATGCCCTGAAATAAACACTCTGAAATAAATTGGCATAATGTTCCTGAAACACAGATATTCTTTTGCTTTGAGGAAGAAAAGTTTATGAGAATATAGTTTTCCCTGTGCCAACAATAGGTTGATTCTTGAGCGTTCTCAGAAGATTCTGGCCACCCTGCACCCCGCCCCCCTACACTACATTGATTTTTATAACTGCTAGGGTCAATGATACTTTCTTTTTAGCATGATGCCAGGAGCACCATTGAAGAATAACTGCCTCTACCTGGTATGTGGTTAGGGAACTCCTATGTCAAAGCCAACTGACAGAGAATGTCAGTGGGGGAAGACGGGGCCTTCTAGTGGGGAAGTGGGTAAGTGATGAGTTCAGTTGACTGGACAGTTGAATGGTGGGATCTAATACACCTCATTTTCCTTTGTTCTTACATTCTCTTCTAATGCAAAGTCCTGCTCTACCAGTCATAGGCCTAATGGGGAGTCCAAGGAAAAAGAGGAAATGGAGATGAAAGCCACTGGTGTGGAACTGAGTGTTCAGCTGATTGCTCTTTTCTTTCACTTTTCCCCCATCTTTGCCAACTTTCTGTCACCATCCTGACTGTTGGATAAGAACTCCCCTGTTGCTTCAGGTCCTCTAGAATGGATTACTGAGTATTATGTGTCACAGAAAAATTTCAAGGTCTGCCCAGAAATTTTACCAAATGGTCATCAAGGCAGCCTGACAATTGAGTACTACCCAACATGGTGCTATTAACCACCAGTTGGCCTATTCTTTCCTCCAAACCATTTCCAGGTGTGGCTGTACGTTTTTTTAGATCAGAACCCAGTCACCTCTAAGAACTAGTCTGCAAATTTGTTAGTGTCATACTTAGCAACTTCTGTTGCTCTTCCTGACTCTAAACAACTATTAGCATCCTTTTTGTAATTTCAGCATTTGAGATGTTTTATATAGTAGAAAGAACATAGGGGTTTTCTGGTCACACACACCTGTTTTTGATCTCTAGCTCTGGTCCTTGCTGTGTAAAATGTGAGTCTTTGGATGACTTAAATTATTTGATGTTGAGGTTTTGTGTGTGTGTGTGTGTGTGTGTGTGTGTGTGTGTGTGTGCATGTGTGTGTTTGTGTGTTTTGGTTTGTAAGGATGATAGACTTCAGTTCATACATTTGTAGGAGGCTTTAATAGGAGTGACATAGATCCAATGTCTGGAGTAGAGTTGACATTTAATAAAAGATAGTTTAAGTCTCTCTATTTCTTCTTGGCATAAGCAATACATCTCCCAGGTAGAAATAAATTATCAAGAAATAGGAAGAAGCAGGATTACTCCTCTATAGGGGCCACATTTGAAAAGTTCCCCATTAAACAATTATTTGTAACTCTCTTGCTATAATGTTTGCCACTTTATTGGAATTTTTCATACTCAGGAAGACTATATCTCTGTTTGAGAGAAAGCTTTTCTCCTTGAGGGTAAATTGACTTTATTAATTCTAAATGCTGGCAACTGATAATAGCAGAGAACTGGATGCAAATGATTTTTGCTGAAGACAAATATAGGTTCACGAGTATATAGCTCTGTTGAGATACCTATGGTCTCTAAATAGGAATTTTGAAGTTGAGAGCAGAAATACCCTGAACAAGATGTGCTACCTCAATTTACTTTTCTTTATTGAAAAACTTAGATTAAATGCAAAGTAAGGTGTTTAAGTCATTTTAAAATTTGTAGCATTGATTCATCATGGAAGCCAGTTCCAAGCAAGTGCTGAAAGAATGATTCTTAAAACTTTCAGACAACATGGTCCAAATGTTTGGCTTCAACACCACCATTTTCTGAGTTACATCATCTGATTTGACACTTCTGACCATCAGTTATCATAGTTCGGTTTGGTGTTGAGTGATTTCATAAATCACACCGATGATCTGGTCTCTCTGTTCC
Organism: Solenodon paradoxus; assembly: GCA_004363575.1. Taxonomy (NCBI): domain Eukaryota; kingdom Metazoa; phylum Chordata; class Mammalia; order Eulipotyphla; family Solenodontidae; genus Solenodon; species Solenodon paradoxus. The sequence continues at coordinate 61,159 of RJWH01005148.1, read as the reverse complement.
TCCCAAGAATGTGGCTATGATGAATAAACAACAATTATAATGGTTTGCTTCTATCACATCTACATCCAAAGTTATAAAATCTCAATGTTGCACAAGCTCAGAGTTTCCTCACATATGTTGTGTTGGCTTAGACCACACTGGTTTTGTCAATCTTTGCTCTGCTAGACTGAGAACAAAGAGAAATCTCTTAAATGTAGGGATTCAGTCATTTTTCTTTTGAATCAAAGCCCATCTTCCTCCTACTTGCTGAAGGTAAGGAAGCAGGACAAAGTTTCTTCCTGTGCAGATGCTCTGTGGACACCACTGTGGCTGATGTGAATGCTGGAGAGCAGGCCTGAGTGGACAGATAGATTTTTATTTCACAGGTACATTGGACACTGGGTGCTCAGACATCATAAGGCTCAAAATCCAGAGTTAATGTAACATTTAGCTTCCCTTCTTTTTTGAAGACTAAAAAAGAAAAAAAAAACAGATTTTAGGTATACAATAAAATTGAGAAGAAGGTACAGAGACTTCCCATGTATACCCTGCTCCCATGCATTTATTCATTCACCTACTGAGGGACATCTTGGTTACTGCCAAGATTTAGCAGTTATGAATAAAGCTGCTCCAAATATCTGTTTTCAGGTTTTTGTGTGGACAGAATTTTCAACTCACATGGGTAAATACTAAGGGGTATGATTGTTGGATCATATGGTAGTGTGATTAGTTTTTTTCAAACCTGTTAAAATGTCTTCCAAAGTGACTGTACCATTCTTATTCCCATCAGCAATGAATGAAAGTTCCTGTTGCTCCTCATCTTTGCCAGCATTTGATGTTGTCAGTGTCATGAATTTTGACCATTTTAGTGGGTGTATGGTGGTATTCATTGTTGCTTTACTATGCATTTAACCTGATGACATATGAAGGGGAGTATTCTTCATATACTTATTTGTCATTTCTCAGGTTGTTTTCTTACTGTTAAGTTGTAAGAATTCTTTCTATACTTCAGTTAATAGTCTTTTATCAGATGTGTCTTTTGCAAGTATTTTCTCCCAGTCTATGGCTTATCTTCCAGTTCTCTGGGTATTGTCATTAGCAGAGTAATAGTTTTTCATTTTAGTGAGAGCCAGCTTAAAAATTATTTCTTTCACGGGTCATATTTTTGGTGTTGTACCTAACACAGTGTCATTACATCCAAGATCATCTCAGTTGTTTCCTATACTATTTTCTTGGAGTTTCTTAGTTTTGTATTTTCCATTTATGTCTATAACCCATTTTGAGTTAATTTTAGTAAAAATACCCTAAATCGTTCCTGCTTAAAACCAGTAATTTACTGGATAAGAAATTAGTAACTTTATGGTCCTGGTATTAAACATCACAGCTGTTTGTTCATATGTTAGCAGATGGACATAAATAAGGCTAAACATAGTTACCTAGATAAGTGAACAAAGGAGAAACTTTGAAGTAGGGAACTTAGTATTGATCTCACCAGATTTGTCTGTGTGTTTTTTATTTTTACTTTTTTAAAGAAAAGGTGCAGGCAGAAATAAAGATGAATAGGAGCCATGCAGGAAGAGAGAGAAGGAAGAAGTATTTTTTTCATTTTTGTTTAGTTGTTTACACTGGTTTTTTTTCCCCTGGATGGAGGACCAGAACCCAGGGGTATGTGGTTTGTGCTCCTTTGGAGGTGATTGACTTACCACTGTTCCACCAGGGTATGCCTGTTTTTTTTTTTTTTTAAACAAATATACCAAATACAGGTATTTGTAAAACTTCCACCTACACTTCTTTACCAAGACACACCTTAGTATTAAAACAAACAGAAAAGGAGTTGGTTTTGTTAAAAAAGACTTTACATTTTAAGTCACGTTACTAATTTATGCTAGAAATAGAAGAGAAGTTATTCTATTATTTATGAAAGTACAGCTACCTTTAAGACACTTCATTGAGAGTGAGTTGTGCAGAAGATCAAGGGAATATGCAATATTCTTGTATAACAAGCTGGGGGAGAATCAATTTTGTATTAATCTTAAGTTTCTGACCCAAAGTCTAGAAGATCTCTCCAACATTTCTTCATTCATTAGTTTAAGCAGGATGTATTAAGTATTCCTTGAGTAAATGCACTGCCTTTAGGTAACTTGCGAGTAGAGTCCACCTGAGTCTAACTATGTTCTAGAAGTCCTAGAGAAGATGGTGGTTCATAATGGAAGATGGGTTGCTAGAACAGTCAGGTTTCCAAACTGACTTCAGGATTCTTCTTTCATTTGTGTTTGTGTTTCATCTGACCATATTACTTTTTTTTTTTTTTTTGCTGCCAACTTATGAATGATCTAGTTGTTTATAGATGTTTATACCTTTGTTTATTCAATTGGACTTAACAGTTCTGTGCCTGCTGTGAGCAAGGTGGTAAGATACTATGTGTTGTGCGCTTTGTCTGTCTGAGGATGTTTCACTACTGTTCTGTGGTGGGAATTGCTGGTTTTAGAACAATCGTTCTAATATCTGACTTGACTGGTGTTTCAGGCCAGGACCATGAGGTTATGAAGTTTTGCTTACATTGGGGAGCAGCTATTCTCTGTGGTGGGGTGTCCTTGTCTCTAGAGAGGCATGAGAGGGAATAGTAGATGGGAACGATGTCAGGGATGTTACTGTCTTTTCTGAGGGCCCACCTGATTTATTGATCCCTTGTTTTCCACATGTGAATCGTCACTTCATTGTTCAATAGAGAAAAATATTGAGAGGGCAGAAAATGACTGTCCTCTGTAAAACTGTGACTGCCCTCATGGTTTCTGAGGAAATAGAAAGGGGGATAAGATCAGGGAGGGATGGCATGGACTCATTCAGCATGGGGACATTTGTGACAAAGTGCTAGTGGATGGTTGTCACTGGCTTCCCCTAACCAGCTTCTGATGTGGTTATTCAGAACATACCAGAAGGAGTTAAACTGGATGGAGTCTCCACTGAGATTTCTTCAGGGGATAGATACTGCTGGAATGGCCTTATATGTGATACTGGACAGGCATGTCGGGTGGGGAATTGGTTTCACTTAACATTTTTCCCATTATAAACCTAAATTCTGGCTATTTACACGGGTTTTCTTCTCCCTTTCTCCATCTTCTTTGTATCTGGTGTTTCTCCCCTCAATTCTTCCTTCTTTCCCAGGTGTCTTTGATAACTGCTCCCATACTGTCAGTGACAAGGGCTGGGCCCTGGGCATCCGCTCGGGGCAGGACACGGGAAGGCGAGATGCTCGCTTCTTCTTCTCCCTCCGCACTGACCGCGTGAAGAAAGCCACCACTGTGAGTGGCCACAGTCGCTACCAACCAGGCATGTGGACCCACGTGGCAGTCACTTATGATGGACGACGTATGGCCCTGTATGTGGATGGCACCCAGGTGGCCAGCAGTCTAGACCAGTCTGGACCCCTGAATAGCCCTTTCATGGCATCTTGCCGCTCATTGCTCCTAGGTGGGGATAACTCTGAGGACGGGCACCAGTTCCGTGGACACCTGGGCACACTGGTCTTGTGGTCGACTGCCCTCCCACAGAATCGCCTCCATCAGAGTCCTCAGCATCCCAGCAGGGTGGAGGAGTTGACTACGCTGATCCTGACAGCCAGTTTTGAGCCCCTGAAAGAACAGTGGGCCCCTTTTCGAGATGGGAAGTACCCACGGCTGGAGATTCTCCAGGGCTCTGAACTTGAGCCAGAGATCCTGTCCCCTCTGCAGCCCCCATGGTGTGGGCAAACGGCCTGTGACAACGTGGAACTGATCTCCCAGTACAACAGGCACTGGCCCCTTCGAGGAGAGAAGGTGATACATTATCAGGTGGTGAACATCTGTGATGACGGGGGCCAGGACCCCACGGTGAGTGAGGCACAGATCCTTCGGCAGCACCAGGAGCTGAATGAAGCCTTCAATCGCTACAACATCAGCTGGCAGCTGAATATCCACCATATCCACAACTCCACCCTGCGCCGCCGGGCCGTGCTGGTCAACTGTGAGTCCAGCAAGATTGGCAATGACCACTGTGACCCTGAGTGTGAGCATCCACTCACAGGCTATGATGGGGGTGACTGTCGCCTGCAGGTACCCTGCTATATCTGGAAACGCAGGGATGGGGTCTGCCACGCAGAGTGTAACAACATACTGAATGACTTTGACGATGGGGACTGCTGTGATCCTGAGGTGGCTGATGTACACAAGACCTGCTTTGACCCTGATTCACCCAACAGGTAAGGTGCTGGGGCTTGTCCCGCTTGTTGGGTTCATTACTAATATCATTCTGTATTTGAACTTCTGGGAAAGAAAGTAAGTTCACACAGTCTACAAGTGATCATTCATTCACCCCATCAGACATTATCAAACTTTGGGAAGGACTAGATGTCATGTTAGGTAGTTAGGGACATGGAGTGGCAAAGACAAGAACTCATTATCTGTGGAGCAGATAACTATGTATATGGTGTGAAGTGCATCTAAAGACACATATGCTAGGGGCTTAAGGCACAGAGGAGTCAAACACTTAATATACTAGAGGAAACTAAGATTGTCACTGAGAACAAGCAAGGTATTCACTGGTGGGAACCAATTGGCACCAACTATGCATCAGTAAAGCTCCTCCTGTCGTTGCAGATTCCCAACAAAGTAACAGTTGTCCAAGAGGCCTCAGGTGTGCTTAGTCTTGAAGTAATTTGAACAACTCAGGAGCTTTATGAGTACAAGACATTCTACATCTAACCACAGGTACCCTTTAGGTGACTGGAGTCTTCCTCTTTCACCCCTTTAAATTCCAGGAGTGTCCTTTGAAAAAGGCAACGCATAACCCTGGTCACGCCTCTTCTTATTTTTCTCCACCTCGTTTAGAATAAAACCCAAATTCCCCATCTGGATCACAGGTTCTGCTGCACCTGTTCCCTGCCCACCATTCCAACTTCCTCCCCCAGCCCTTCTCCCCACCTACCTGCAAACTCACTAATTATTCTGTTCCTTTGAACAAGCAGGTTTCTGCCCCAGGGCTTCCAACAGACCTTTCCTCTTCTTGAAATTCTCTTTTCCTTGATCTTCCCTTGGTGGATTTTCTCTTATCTTTCCATATCTACTTAAGGTTACCTACTGCAGAGGCCTTACCTGATCCCAACTTTAAAGGAGCTATTCACTATTATTTACAACTTATTGTAATTCTCTGTGTAACACTTACCATTCCTGAGCTTTTCTTGTGCATTAAAAAAATTGAAGTAACTGCATTATAATATTATATAGGTTTAAGATTTATAGGCATTATTTTATTTTTCTTTCTCCTGCCTGGAATATCAGCTTCATGAGACTGGGGGGGTCCCTGTTAAACATTGTAATACCCAGTGCCTAGAACAGCAGCTGACACATAGCTGTTTATCTCATATTTATTTTAATAACTGAATGGATCTGATGTGTTTTCTGTTCTGAGACCTAAATCATGAAGAGGATTCTCATTTCAGGTCAGCACAGGAGTTGAGGAGCCTTAGAGGGGAGGTAAGAAAGGATAGAGGTGATGTTAAACTTGTTAATTTGTATACGTGGGTAAGGTTTCACCACTGTATAATTAGATATCTTTGTAAAAATTATAAAAAGTCTCACCTCTGATCTAAGGTACAGTATTGTGGGGAGGTGGGAGGACTGAGTCTCAGTTCTCATCTGGTAACTAAATAGCTTGCTTTGTGTTGACCACAATTTAAATAGTAATTCATGGTGTCCCTATGTGTGGGCATTCAGTTAACATCAACCAATAGGTTGACCTGTACTTCAGGCATGTTTTTTCAAGGATTGAGGGTGACACTTAGAATCAGGGGGCACAGTTCAATCCCAGAGCCCTTTTTAGTTAACTAGCTGTGGGAATTGTGCAGATCATTTTCTGAAGCACAGATGTCTTGTCTGTAAAAGGGCAGTGATTGCAGTAATACTTTGCATTAACTATATCCTAGTGTTATTTTGTGAATCAAATGAAATAAGGTACAGGACAGTGTGCTTGGTAACTCTACAGTTTTCAATATACAAAAAAAGTTCTAAACTAACATTAGTTACTATTATCACTATTAGAGCTGACAGATGGGAAGCCTTTGTTTATATTATGATACGCCGGGAACTGATCACATTACTAGAAATATTTGTTTAAGGAAGATTCTGTTTGGGTTTGGTTTTCAGATTTTGATAACCTTCAGCAGAAGCTAAACCTCACTAACAACAGTGGTTGCCAACTTTTAGAATCTCCAGAGAGCCGGGGAAATCTGGCTTGTTCTTATTTTTCTACCAGCTTATTATAAGAACCCACTTCCTTGACTCAGAGGGCTGTCTTTCAAGGTATCCAAGAATCATTAATTTTAGAGTGACCCTCCATCTCTTGAAATCCCCACTGCCACTACCTTTATCTGGGTGTTTGAAACTTACCCTCCTTGCTCTTCAGAGTTGCCATGGTAACTCATCCCTTTCTATATATGTAGATGTAGACATTTTTCAAACCTTAATCCCTACATGCAAAACTCATTTTGTGGGATAAAAAGAACTAATACTTTTTAATAGTTGCAAGTATTTATACCAAAGTAAAAAAATACTCATGGCTAAAAATATCAAATTATATCAAAAAATGTCAAAAGATGGAAGGAAAACCAGCAGTCATCCGGGTAACTTCTTTATTCTCTGTCTAGCATTGTGCCCAGATTTAATTATATTCACCTGTCTCTTCTGATCGTTTCTTCCATATTGCCAATTCTATTTGTATTGCTTCATTTGTTAATTTGAAACATTTTCATTGTCTTGCTTTTATGATAGAGATGGGATTTTTAACTGTATACATTACTTCTTCCCTCTTTCCTTTGTCTTTCCAATACAGTATATTACTAGTTTTGGTCAAATCTTTATATGTATTTAGAGCCTCATACCTGTGAAACCTTTTTGTGGCTTAGCAAAGTATTAATCCATTACTGTATTCCTTTCCACCCTCTTCTTTGCCTCCATCCTAGCCCTTGACTATCTGTTTCTTCCCTTCCTCCTTTCTCATACCATCCTTTCTTCCCTCCCTGTTTCCTGCTTGTCTGCCCTGTTCTCTCTTTCAATCATTCATTTTTTTTTATGTCCTCAATTGTTTTAAGTGCATCATATCAGTTAATCTATAGAATGTATCTTAAAAAAATTCTTTCTCTGAGGTGCACCCTTGTGGTTTAGGTGACTGAGATGGCTGGGGTGTGGACCATGTAAAGCCTGAGGACCTGGGTGGTAACAGGGTCTGGTGGTGGAAGGCAACCAAAATAAACAAGCAAATAAATAAAAATGCTCCTTCCTCCTCCCTCCCTCTCTAAAAAAAATAAATACTGCCTCAAAAATATCTTTTTCTGGATATTCCTATTTTGTTCTCTCTCCTTGACCAATTATTTTTAGATCTGCTGCTATTTGTCATCCTGGAACTTCTCATTTCTTTTTTCGTTTGTTTTGGTGCCACTGTGTCCTAAACTGCATGAGTAACTCTGAATTTGCTACCTTATTATATTGGAAACATTCTTAAGTAATTGGTGGAATTCCACAAATGCCCAGTGTTTGTTCACAGTTGAAAACACACTTTTAGATTTCTACTTATAATTGTCTAGAAATGGTTAATTATCTATGAATTTCCCCTGTTGGAGAAACAAATGTGGAGGCGCAGCAGAGTAGAGAAGCTTCTCTTTCTCAACTCCCTTACATCTATTCACATCTAGGATTCCTCCCTCCCTGTCCTCTGCTTTGTATTCTTTGTGCTGAATTATTATTAAACTATTGAGTGTTTTTCATAACTTTCATTGGCAAGAGCCATATTTTGAAAAACAATGATTTATTAAGTTCCTGTGATGTGCCAGACACAGTAAGCTAAGCAGGAGAAGAAATATAAAGAATATATAAAGAATAAGTGCTAACAGCTTAGTAGAAGGGGTTAGAGACTTTATCTAAATTCCCCGGGTTTAAATCCAGGCTGAAGCCCTAAAGTGTAACATGGAGTGTAGACTGCTTTTCATTGCCATCATTTGGATTATTTGAAAGGACTTATGATTCATCGAGATGTTGGTCTCTGGATTTCTATGAGGGCCTGTGACTTGGTGCAGTTAATGGTGATCTCAGCTAAATTACCCATCTATAGCATCCCCATTATTACAATTAAATCACAGAGTTCAAGCTCATAATTTCACTAAACTGAATCAGAAGTGCTCTAGTTTCAATACATGTCTTGCCAGATATTTACTGAGCAAGCAGTGTGCCAGGCACCGAATGCTTTTTTTAAGGAACTCAGTTTAGCAAGGGGTGGTTGGGAAGTGGGGCACACACCATTAGATGGGTTACTAACCTGCAAATGCAGTGATCAGTGTGTAAACAATCCTCCTCACTTCTCAAGCTCTGCCCCTTCTTCCCCTTTTTCCCACCCTCAGTAAGAAACCAGAAATCAGCCCAAAGAAGTTCCTCTCCCAAAGGCTCTGAGAGCAGAGAGACTGAAGAATCCAGCCTCAAACATCTGTCATCCAGATGGGCCTATCAAAGGGAGAGTATTTATCAGACTTGGGCTGATCAGGAGGAGATATGAATTATAGATCCAGTACCCAGCCAACTGAACAGAATTACCAGGGTTGAGGAATTTGGCTTGTGGGTAGGGAGGGCTGCATAGACCAGATGGCTATTTCAACTTAGTAGCTACCCTGAGTGAGGGTCTGTAGAGCTAAGGGAAGGAAAGGCTTTGAAAGTCCACTCTGTCAATTCACCAGTGTCCTCAAACTTTATCTATGGTTTATCTTAGGAAGCCAACCCAAGAAAATCTGTGCTTTCAGAAGCTGCTTCCCTCTGTGTTTCTGGGGGGTTGTGAGTTCTATTTTTCTCTCTGAAAGGAGGCCTCAGAGACGGAGGACTCTCTGCTGCAGAGCCTAGTCTCCAGCCCTGGCTCTTCTTCACTTTTTCACAGCAAAGTTGAATTTAGTATCCAAGCAAGTCTGGAGGCCTTGTGTTTGCCTCTCTCTTCTTCTATTTTGGTTTCTATGTGTTGGATCTCATAATACTGTTCTCATGCGGAGAAGAGTCACTAAATAAAGACAAGTGACCACAGAGAGTTGATGCAAGTCAGCCATTACTGGGTGTCACCGTGCAGTGAGGCAGATGGGGGGCATTTTCTGATGTCAGTGGTGGGCGAGGGGCTCTGTGCTGCTGACTCCCTGTCTCTTCTCTGCCTCATTCCCTGAGGTTTGCATCTAGAGACGTTGAGGGAAGCGAAGATAAGCCTGGACCTCTCCCCTCTAATGGGGTTGGGCTGGGAATGCCCTGATTGGGCTAGGTGGAGAGTGCATCTGTAGTGGTCCATCCAGTGTGCGTATCAGGAGACAGGAGACACAGGCCTGGGACTTCAAAGGCAACAGGTGGAGGAGTCTGTGTTGTGCAGGCCTGGGTGCTCAGGATTAGCTGTACTTTGCCCATCCACCCTCTGTGACTGCCCAGCCAAAGGCAGGGTCGGGCTAGGCCCCTGCAGTGGTGGGTCTGCTAAACATCAGCCAGGCTTCATTATAGGTTTCTTTTGAAGTAGGGATTCCAAGTTCCCTGCAGCCAAAAAAAAAACATGCATGGGGAAAATAAGTGTAAGGGGTAGAGGAGGGTAGAGGAAAAAAGAAACAGAGGAGAAACTTTAAAATTGAACAGCAAGAAAGCGTCTGAATCCTGTCACTTCAAAATGTAGAAGCAGTGTGCACTCCAGACTGCACCCTCCTCGAATTCATTTCACCTGGCCATGAGGCTAGGCGGGAATAAAGGAGGAAACCTCCTACAAGTAAGTTCAGATAGTTTACCTACACATAGAAATGTCTCCTGTTTGTTTTCCTGCAAACCAATTTCCCCCAGCGTCCCAATAGCTATCTTATTATAGAGTAAACAAAATCCACAGTGTTTTCTCCTCACCTGGCTCAGTGACCTTGCCTTCCCAGGTGAGTGGGGAGAAGTTGTTTTTCTCCTTTTTGTGGTAATTTCTTAGCCAAATAGACTTGACAGAGAGGCATGTGGTGTGTCTGGATTAAAAATATTTCCTCTTAGAGAATTTGTAGGAGAGACCCTAGTCTCCAACCACATCCAGTTGTTCAAAATATTTGGGCATTTTCCTAGGAGTTGGGGTGCTGGGTGGGTGCCATTTGTCTCAGATGATTTCACTTAGAGATCCTTTCCTAGAATTTAAGCCTAGGATTCTGAAAGATAACTGCTCATGTACAAATGTGGTTTTTTTGTTTTTTTTGTTTTTTTTTTCTCTAGGAGTCCTACTTGTATGGTAATTTAGACACAGAATGAAAGTTAAATCTTGTCTGGGTCTTCCTCTAACCCAGAGAAGTAGGTCAGGGGGTGGTTGGAGCAGAGAGTTTGGGCATCAGGGTTGTTTTTGTTTTGTTTTGTTTTTCATGAGGATTTGATTCACCAGAGGGCACCCTGTGGAGAAAACTGTTGACTCATTAATTTCCTGGACCTCAGTGTGTCTCTCACTTCCCACCCAGAGCTCTGTCCAAGTCTGGGGACCTGATTCCCTTTCCTCAATTTTGGGATATAGCCTAAGTATTTTCTTCAGTCTCCAGTAGGACTTCTTCCCTCCTTCCTAGCTGTCTGCATTGTATCACTTCTCATTTCCCTTCCACCACTTCTTTGTGACTCTGGTCACTTGCTTGTATTATTATAAATTGCCTTCTAAATCATCCCTGTACTTTTGCTCTTGCACCCTTACTTCCCTCCTTGTTTTTAACAAAGCAGCCGGAGTAATGCTTTTGAGGATAATTCAAATCAAGACATTCCTCTGCCTAGAGTTCTCCAGCAGCACCCCAACTCACTTAGCATCAAAGCTGGTTGCATTATCACAATCTATAGGGCATGACCTACAGTAATATTTGTGGGTTTCGGGTCACTCAAATAGCCCACAACAGAGTTAGATGAGTGAGCAAGCAGAGATTTAATTAGAGGGTAAAGGAGTGGAGCTGACCAAGGGAGGTCCATGCCAGTCCTCCTTGTCACAGCCTGGGTTTTTAATGAAAAAAATCCATGTGGTGAGGAAGGGGCATGGAGAGAGGGTTGTCAGGCCTGGTTTCAGTTCCTGATCGGGCAAGGTGAAATTGTCCTTCGAAGTTATTAGTGGGCTTCTTCAACTGGTGCTGTTCTTTTGTTCCTTTGTGCAGAGGGTCCATCCTGGTCACGAGCTACACATGAGACACATCCTGTATGTCAGACTCACCTGTTGGCTTTCCTTATCCCTCGGATGATTGCATTCCTTCGCTCAGCTGGGTGGCGCCAGGGACAATTCACTGCCCTAGTTTTCGAACTTTGATCCCTGGCCTAAAGCTTGCTCTTGTGGGGATCCTGACAACATTGCTGGGAACTAATCTGGCACCATTACTTCCATGGCCTCACCTCTGACCCCTGGTTCACTCCGTTTCAGCTGCACTGACCTTCTCCTTGTGTCTTGATTGTCAGGCATACTCCTGCTGCAACATTTCCAGTGGTTTTTCACTTTGCTGGAAAGTTCTTCCTACAGAGTTTTATGTAGCTAATTTTCCCACTTCCTTCTGGTCTTTTATTCAGAGTCACCTTCTAGCTGAAACCTTCCCTGGAGACCATATTCTGAAATTGTACACACATCTCTGACTCTTCATGGTTCCATTTCTCTTTCCACCCAGCCACCCATCTATCCATCCATCCTCCCATCCCTATCTCTATCTCTCCATCTATCTATCTAGCTTAATGTCCATCTTCTCCACTGGAAAGTCAGTTTCATTAGAGAAAGCTTGTGTGTGTGTGTGTGTGTGTGTGTTGTTGTTTTATCCTAGCACCTAAAACAGCAAAAAGGAGAGACTAAGAAGTGTTTGATAAATATTTTTTTGAATAAAGGAAGGTTCTTACCCTAGTCTGGTGGTTGGCAAATTATGATCCATGGTCCAAATTTAGCCCACCACCTGTTTTTTGTACATAAAATTGTACTGGAATGTAGCCACCTCCACTTGTTTATATATTGTCTATGGTTGCTTTCATGTGGTAGGGATGTGTAATTACAACAGAGACCGGGTGGCCCACAAAACCTAAAATATTTACTATTTGGCCCTTGCAGAAAAAATTTGCCAACCCCTGCCCAAGTACATATTTATCATACTATATTGTAATTATTCGTGTTGTGTGTCTTTTGCATAAGACTTTGGACTTTTTGTTCATAGTTCTTGTAACATAGAAAGTGCTCAATTGATATTTTTCAATGAATTTATATATATATATATATATATATATATGTATATGTATATGAAAAATCAACCACATGGGGGAAACAACAGTGTTGGTCCAGGGTTGAGTATAGCACTCTCTGTTGAAAAGAAGGGGAAATTCAGAAACTACACTCTAGTCATCTTTCCTTTTGGTCTCTTTACTGTGGTAGAATCACCATAGTCAGAAGTAAGCAATTAAAGATAATCAGGAAAGTGTGACTCTCTTAGCTGAGGAGGGAAATGTAAATTATTTTAGTAAATTGTCTCATTATTTGCTTAGCTGAGCTTCCAGATAGTTCTGAAAGTATAAAACATGGAGTAAAATGTGATCATCAGAGAAAGAGTTAACTTGAATGGCTGGGGAGGTAGGAATGGAAAAAACTGAAGAGCAATTTTGCAAGATAATATCAGTGGATGAAGCTGAGTAAATAATATACAAGATGACACTAATATTTCTTTCAAATGCAGGTAAGTCTTCAATATTTAAAAATAAAAAGTTTAATTAAAATATATTAAATAGGTGTGCACTGGCTGATCAACTGCCTCTGGCCAAAGCACAGTCCATGTAATCCCAAGGACCTAGGTTCATGTCCCAGATTGCGGAGAGCAACCAAGATATACAGCTAAATAAAAACAAATAAAATGTTACTTTCTCCTCTCTCTTCCTGCCTGCCTGTCTGCCTGCCTGTTCACCTTCATTTCTACCTGCACCTTTCCTTTAAAATAAAACAAAACAAAGAAGCCAAAGCTTAAATATATTAAACATCTTTTGTATTTTAAATTGGCTGCTTTTTTTTTATTATTTGTTATTTCTGTGGGCTCTTGCTTAGGGTGCCTTCTTTCCTCACTGTGCTTTTTAAGTTTTGAATGTGAGCCCTGTCCTAGCTTTTGGCTAGGTCAAATAATGTAATCATTTGTTTTTTTCATATCTATATTTGTATTCAATGAATGTTAATTGAACACTTGTTCTAGGCCAGACACTGCTTTAGGCACAGAAGATACTATATGAAGATAAATATGCTTTCTCTGATGGAGCTTATATTCTGGTGTGAGGAGATGAGCAGTCAACATGTATGATGTACCACATGGTAATAAGTTCAGCAGATTAAGAGACAGGGAGTGCTTCCTGTAGAAGCAGGATAAAAGGTGTTTAGAGAAAGTTCTGCTGGAAAGACACTTGAACAAATATCTGAAGAAAGTAGGGAGGTGAGCCACATGGAATCTGGGAGATTATTCTAAGCAGAGGGAATGGCAGGGAGCTAGTTTGCTGGAGTAAATTGAATTAAACAGAAATTAGTTGGTGGGGACATTTCACACAGTCTACTAGATTCTTGTACAGATTTTGGCTTTTACTCTTGATGAGTTGGGAAGAACCTAGAGCCCTAGAATGACTCAAGAAATGGCATGATATTAATGGAGAAGGTATAGAGAAATTCAAATGAGATCATACTTGGAAGTGATTTGTAAATTGAAGTTACTTCATAAGTGAAAGTGGTGAGACATTGCATTGGATTCTGCAGTGAGTTTGAAGAGATGGTAAATATCTTCAAGGAGACATCAAACAGATGTTTGAAAAGTAGATGTGAAAGTGGTATTCATCTCAGTGTGGAATTTACAGGGGCAAGACCATACTTTCTATAGTAATAAATAGTCATCAATAAGCAGAAAGCACAGAACACTAATTACCCTGATCCACTGGGACGCTCTCCCTATCTCCCTCACCCCCAGGTCATTTCATATGTGAAAGTGAAAAGCTAAGTACAAAGAGCATCTCCTACTACACTTTCAGAAATATTCATTGTGCAGATAGGCCTGTGTCAACCAGCTGTGTTCAATGCCTGGTAGGTACTCAGAATTGCCTTCTGAATGAATCTGCTCAGCTAAGTTGGTCATAATCTTCAGGACTGTGATAGAGTTGGGGATTCAAAATTAATTCAAGTCAAAATTTGAAAGATTCAGTGTTGGACCCAGCACAATGCAATGAAAATTTACAGGGATGAACTTAGAGTTTTGGATATAAAAAACGTGCAAACCCAGCTGATAGCTACTCCTGTTTGCAGTGTTCATTGTGAAAATAATCCTGGGCATAAGCTTCATACAAAACAAACATGATGTGGCAACAATCTTAGGCTCCATTAATAAGGGTTAGAGTGTTCAGAGGGCTGGAAGAAATGCTCCCTTTAGACACAGTCCTGAAAAAGACTGTCTGGAGTCTATGCTCAATTCTGGGCAGTAGGTTTTAGGAGGAACATCAACAAGCTGGAACACATCCAAAATTTGGGGAAGAAAGTGGTGAGGAGAAAGATGGTAAAATGATCCTGTTTCCCTTCAAGTATGTATTTTTAACTTCTCCCTGATTAAGCTGGTCTAAAAGGATTTACCTTTTTTTTTTTTTTTAAGGAAAGGTATAGGCAGGAATGAAGACAAGCAGGCAGCAGGAAGAGAGAGGAGGAAGTCCTTATTTTATTCAGTTGTTCATCATTGGTTGTTTCCCTGACCCCAGATCTTGAAATGGGAACCTTGGCATGTATGTGAGTCATGCCTGGTTTAACCCACTAGGTCACCAGGGCATATGTCTAAAGGGATTTTTTTAAAAGTCACAGTGGCTTCTTTTGCATCTCATTCATTCTGTTTACTCCTCCACTCATTCATTTGTCCAGTTTCTAACAAGCAGCTCTTGAATACCCATCACTTTGAAAATAGTTGCAGGCAGTAGGAATGTGATCCTTGTTTTCCAAGAGTTCAGGAGAAAGAGACAGACATACAGGAATATAACTGCAGTACTGGGTAGAATAAAGCCAATCACCTTTGATTATTTCTCATGTATGACTTCCTACAACTGAATTTTCATGGTAACCCACCAACCTGATTTTCTACTTCTAGTCTCCCTCCACCCTAATCCTAAAATTAACTCTGTACATGATCACCAGAATAATCATTCTATGTTCAATGCTTCCCAACTGAAGAAATCAAATAAGAGACAGGATGAGATTTTACAATGTTCTAGAGAGAGAGATAGTTGAGAGCAAAAAAGAGAGTATATTAGACAAAGGAATAAGGTCAATAGAGAATTGGCACCTGTTATCTACTATAAAGGTGTTTAAGATAATAGCTGTAATAAAAATGACCTTTTATTCAATGACTCTAACCATTAACTCTAAAAATTGGGCGGCACTATGAGACACTCACAGTCCAATATTACAAGGACAATTATTCAGACTGACTCCATGTGGAGCATATTTTCAGTTAAAAACATTTCGTAATTCTAACTCTCCTGCTCAATAGTTTTTTTTCCACAGATCTTAAATATAATGGAAAAAAATCATCTCTAATTCTGTCATTCTGAATCCTTCCTGCATTACCATAGATTCTTGGTCAGCAAATATATAAAATCACATTGTTTTTCTTTTGTTTGTAGCCTAGTCCATCACAGAAAGTTTAAAAAAGGGCACAGAGTGAAGAGAACCTATGTAGTATGGTTCTATATTGTCCTTAGAATTCTTTGGGTACTGTCATAGCCTCTTATGCAATTAATTTGAATGGGTCACCTTATTTCAAGAATTTATTGTGGCCACATCTAATACTTAAATCTAAGGAATACTTTTTTAAGGCTATTGTAATGCTTTTCTTAGTTTATGTTTTTCTATCTATATAGATATACCTATATATGTGTGTGTATAGATATACATATCTATATATTTATATTTAGACTTTTTTCTATGGTTAGAGAAATCCTCATATTTCACATATTTATTTCTAAATGAGTCTCTGAGAGAAATATGCATTCATTTGTTTAGGAGTTAATTACACCATGTCTCACTGCAAGTAGAATTTAATTGTAATTTATATTCATATGATAACAATTCTTCAAAATAAGAATCACAAGGATCAGAGAGAAGAAACAAAGGAAAATGAAGACAGGTAAGAATAGATTAACTCAGTGGTAAATTCAGTATGCAAAGTGAATGTATGCACATTAGCTTGTGAGTTAGGCCACAAATTTAGCTCTGAGCTTTCCAGAATCAATACAAAGAAGATGTTAGATGGTTCACTCCATTTATAAGATAAAAACAACTGCTGAGGACCACAAATGAAGGGACCTATGTGGGGTGATGAACAAAGTTCTCTACAATCCTCTAATATAAAAATTTCACATTGTCCTAAATAATCAGTCTTAGATCTGCTTGTACAGAAGCAAAAAAGATACTTTATGACCTCAATTTCCACCATTTAGAGAATGGTTGGAATAATTTTAGCCTGGAACAATTTTAAAGAAGAGTATAGAGAGTGCTCTTTGTAGAGATAAGAAAGGAGGGATTCCAAACCCAAGGGACAGAGGCAGACATGAACTAAAGGAAAACCACATCTTTTTTTCTTTTTTGAAACTAGAGGGAAGGAGAGCGAGGACAGATGGAGAGATATGTGAGCTGTTGACAGGCAGTAGGGATTTGAGAGAAGTTTTGCCTGGTAACCTTGGTCTTCTTGGTGAAGAAGGTGAACGTAGTTTCTTGAGAGAAGGGATTGCTGACAAGGTGGGGGCTTGAGGAAACCAGAAGTTGTTTATAGTAACCTCTTTTCAGTCATGTGCTGAAATAGGAAAGAAATTTGTATTTAAGCCTGTTTCCTTCTTTTAAAAGCTATTGTGTAAGTCATTATGAAAACAGTTTCTGCAAACCTCAAAGAAGGTAAAACCAAGGTAGATTGAGAAAGACAGGAAAGTCTTCTCAGATTCAGAAACATGAATGTTCTAACTGGACCTTTGATATCACCTAGTTTGAGTCTTTCATTTTCCTTTCTTTTGCTTTATTTTGTAGATGAGGAAGTTTGTCTCAAATCACCAAGCTAGTATATTAGACATCTCAAAGGAGGATCATCTAATTTCTAGCTGTTCCACCTCCTCCATGTCACTGCTCAAGCTGCTAGGCAGGAAACAGAAGATTTTACATTTAAGTCTCTGCATTAGTTTCTCATTTCATCCCATGCCTCTGCTTTAATCCATAGCCTCGAAATTATCTTTTGGGGTTCAGAAGAAAATGTTGGAAATCCTATACTCCCTTGCCTAAATGGCCATGTGCTTATGTGTCTCCTACATTCATATAATTCAATCAATGATAGAGTCCATGACATTGAAGGAGAAAAATGAGGATCAAAAGAGGATGTGAAGTCAAGTTCAGAATGAGAATACAACACAAAGTTGCCTGTAATCACGTGACGGTGGTAATGTGACTCCCAGGAAATTCAAATGGGCTGACTGTGGTGTGGTGTCCATCACCCTGGGAGGCTCCTGACTTGGTGACCAAGCAGCTTCTCTCTCTGCATTTGGCATGAAGAGAAGCAAGCAAGTCCCAGTTTACAAAAACAAATAGAGATGTGTGCTCATGCTTCATGTACTTCCCAGAGGAGAGGTTGGGAAATACATGTCAACGATGAATGAGCTGAGGAAGTCATATCATTTTTCCAGAGGAGGCAGTATTCTACTATTTTGAAGAATGATCAAATCTTTAATCCTACCCAGGGTAGAAGGTTGAGAGGGAGGGTAAGAGAGATTGAGACAATGGATGGTGAAAGGAAAGGAGGATGAAAGGAGGAAAGGATTAGAGTATAGGGGCACATTGTCTTTCTTTTTCTCAAACCTGAACTTGCTTCTCAACTTACCAGACTTTATAAGATTCAAATGGTCATTGAATAGTCCATTATTCCACTTAGCTCTTTCTCTAGAGGTGCAGAAATTCTATCCACAGGGCCATATAAGTTATTTCTGGTGTTAGACTAACCTTGATTGAAAATCTGTTAGATGACCTCTGTATCACATAAGGATTTTTGAAAGGTTGGTCAGAAACTGAAAAAATTATTTGAAATTACATTTCTTCATTTCTTTCCTATCAAATTTCATGTAAGAGCCTCCTCAATCTAGAACCTTCATATTGTGTCTAAGTAGGGTTTTAAGGCAAACATCAGGCTCACTTCCATGTAAACTCTGATGAGAGGAGAGGAGAAGCCCTAGGTCAAAGTAAGCTCCATAGGCGATGGAAGAGATGCTTCTTCATAGGGAATCAGGACATTTTATTATTGGTTAAAACCCATCAGGAGAATTAGAGTTGACCCTTAAGTTGCTCTCATATCCTTCCTTTTATGGATTTGGAACAGTGAGAGTGATGTTTGGAGTAGGCAAGATCACAAACTAGAATATTTTTATTTATTTTTTAAAGAAGACTTTTAAAATAATTTTTTATTAGTTCTTCACACTGGTTGTTACCCCCCAGACATGGGACTCGAACCCAGGGATATGTGACCTGAGTCCTTCAGAGGTGACTGACCTGACTGCTGCTCCACCAGGGCGTGCCCACAAACTAGAATTTAAGAGCTATATCTAACTGGTTTCATGAGAGATCCCCGAGATGTGACCAAACCATTAAGTACCGATTTATGTAGTCTCTTAGCTTTAGTTCCTTCATTTTGGAATTTTGGGTAGAGGCACACCTCAGAGATATTGAGGGTTCAAGTTTTACACTATTGTCAGACCATGGCAATAAAACAAATATCATATTTAAGGGAATATTGTAATAAAGTGAATCACAATTTTTTTTGTTTCTAAGTGCATATAAAGTTATTTTATACTATTCTGAAATCTATTAAAATGCAATTGCATCATGTCTAAAAAATCAATTTACATACCTTAATCAAAAAGTTTTGCTAAAAAATGCTAACCATCACTTCATCCCTCAGCTAGCTGTAATCTCTCTGCTGTAAGATGGTCTTGCTTTCATGGTGATGGTGCTGACAGATCAGGGTGGTGGTGGTTCAAGGTTGGGGTGACTGTAGCAATTTCTTAAAGTAAACAACAATGAAGTTTGCAGGCGCCATTGACACTTCCTTCCATGGAAGATTTGTCGGTAGCACATGATGTTGTTTGATAACATTTTACTCAAATGGTAAATGAGAATTTCTGTAGAATTTCTTTCAAAACTGGAGTTAATCCTTTCAAAACTTACTACCAATTTATTACCTAAATTTATGTGTTATTATAAATCCTCTGTTGTAATTCAGCTTCTTCACTCAGAGTAGATTCCATTTCAAGAAAACCACTTTGCTCATCCATAAAAAGCAACTCCTCATTCATTCAAATTTTATTATGAGATTCTTATATTTCAGTCACATCTTCAGGGTCCACTTCTCACTCTAGTTTTCTTACTATTTACACCACATCTGCAATTAGTTCCTCTATTCAAGTCTTGAACCCCTCAAAGTCATCCATGAAGTTTGAAGTAAACCTCTCCCCAACTCCTGTTAAGGTTAGTATTTTGACCTCTCCCATGAATCACAAATGTTCTTAGTGGCATAGAATGATAAAAACTTTCCAGAGGTTTTTAATTAACTTTTCACAGATCCATCATAGGATACACTGTCTGTCATAGCTAGAGCCTTATGAAATGTATTTCTTAAACAATAAAACTTGAAAGTTGAAGTGACTGCTTGATTCATGGGCTGCAGAATGGACATTGTGTTAGCTAGCACAAAAGCAACATTCGTCTCCTTGTACATCTCCATCAGAACTTTAGGGTGGACTAGATGTGTTCTCAAGGAGCAGTGATATTTTGAAAGGATTTTTTTTTTCTGAGCAGTAGATTTCAACAGTGGGCTTGAAATATTCAGTAAACCCTGTTGTAAACAGATGTGCTGTCATCAGGCTTTGTTGTTCCACTGACATAGCACAGGCAGTGTGAATTTAGAATAATTCTTACGGGCCCTAGGATTTTTGGACCAGTAAGCGAGCACTAGCTTCTGCTTGAAGTCATCAGTTGCATTGGTTCCTAATAAAAGAATCAGCCTGTTCTTTGAAGTTTCGAAGCCAGGCCTTGACTTCTCTCTACCTCTGAAAGTCCTAGATGGCATCTTCTTTCAATAGAAGGCTGTTGCATCTACAATGAAAAATCTGTCATTCTGCGTGAAAGTCACCTCATCAGTGATCTCAGCTAGATATTATGGAGAACTTGACACAGTTTCTACATCAGTATTTGCTGCTTTACCTTGGATTTTTATGTTAGAAAGATGTCTTCTTACCTTAAACCTCATAAATAAACCTCTTCTAGCTTCACACCTTTTTCCTGAAGCTTTCTCACCTTTCTCAGCCTTCACAGACTTGAAGAAAGATGGCTTTGCTTTGGATTACATTTTGGCTTAAGAGAATACTGTGATTGGTTTGATTCTATCCAGACCTTTAAAACTATCTCCATTTCAGCAACAATATTGAGTCACTTTCATATCATTGGTATGTTCACCAGAGTAGCACTTTAATTTCCTTTAATAACTTTTCCTTTTTTTCGTGACTTGGGTGATTGTTAGAAGCCTAGCTTTGGATCTGTCTTAGCTTTTGACATGTCTATTGCACTAAATTTAATTATTGCTAGCTTTTGATTTAGAATGAGAAACCTCTTTCTTTTACTTGAACACTTAGAGACCATTGTAAGATTATACATAGGCAAAATTTCAATATTGTTGTGGCTCAGAGGAATAGGGAGGCCCGAGGAGAGGAAGAGAGATGGGAGAAGGGCCCATCTTTGGATTAACTAGAACATACATAACATTTATTAAGTTCTGCAACTTATATGCACACAATTTGTGACACAATTGCAACAGTAACATCAAATATCACTGACCACAGATCACTATAGCAAATATAATTATGATGAAAGAAGTTGAAATAATGAGAGAATTACTCAAATGTGACACAAGATGTGGAATAAGCACACACTATGGGAAAAATGGAACCAATAGACTTGCCCTCCCCAGGATTTTCACATTCAATTTGTAAAAACCAAAAAACTAAATAACATGATGTACCATAAAGTAAAGTATAATAAATTTAGGTATGCCTGTATTTTATATCAAGTTAAACCTTGAACTCTTTGGTCATTACCCACTCAGTTTTCCATGGTTTCTACTCATGTTTGTATTCTGAGACCTATTCTATAAAAACAGTTTTCCCATGGTCCTGCTGGACATTTGGAGGTCATCAGGTCCATGTCTTGTCTTTGAGATGGGCCATTCGACCCTGTTTTGATGATTAACTCTCCCAGTATATCCAAATAATAATTTAACTGTCTTTTTTCAAATGGACTCAATCACTCAAATGCACTAAGTAATAAGACAGAATTATTATCCATGCCATATGTTGTTCTAGTTTGTATGTATTAATTGATACTTAATGAGTAAACCTTTCAGTGTACTCATCTTTAGTATTGTAAAGAACATCATGAGAGTAATTGAACACTAAGCAAGAAACTTTACTGTGAGCATTCATTGTTCATTTATTCAAAGCAGACACGATATCCAAAATATTATTTCTCTTTGAGGTTAACTGAGCTATTAATGATCAAATACTCCCCAGTGTTCATTAATTCAACAAATGCCTCCTAGCATCAAGTACATGTGAGCCTTTTTTAAGAATTAAGATTAATTGGACTTGCATTGCATGTCTGTTTTAGTAACCACATATACCGAAACAGAACTGCCCTCAAAGAGTTTGCAATCCAGACCGGGAAGTGGGTTGTGGAGGCATAAACTTTAACTAAAAATGGCTATTATATTGATCATATGTGAGTTATTAAATACTCTGGGAGTTTTAAAGGAAGGAGAGGTCTCTTCCAAGTTGGGTCATCAATAAGATGACCCTATAATTTCTAAAACAGAATGGGACCTCACTGAGAGTGGAGGGGGTATGGTTAATAATCAGAGCGGGATGAGACCAACTGCAACTGCCCAGGTAAACCAGGGCATGTGGTCACACACGGAAGGTTCGTGGGGAAGGTGCACTTAAACTGGAACCTGTCGTAAGTTGAAGTCACAATTACAGGCCCTTTCTTAAATGTCCTTTACTTGTGGGCCTTGTGCTATTGTTGAGTTAAATAGATGGAAGTCAAGTTCTTTCAGTAGCCAATAATCCTTAAAAAGAGGCCTGAAACCAACTTCATCAATGTTTTCTGTATATAGCTTACAGGATTGTTACCTGCATCAGAGAAGCTGTGTGAGTTTAAACCCAGGTTCTAGCAATAACTGAATGATGGCGAGTTCCTGAAGTCTTGTATTGGAAAGAATTGGGGGACTATGTGGGGTTTGTGGGAAATAGTGCTTTATTGGATTAGCAGTGTTTGCTATAGAGATGGGAAGTCAAAGTGGTGGGGCTCATTTACTTTCCCCCAAGATAATTTATACATCAATTCAGGAGGTAATTTTTATAGGAATATGCATAATAATTTTATTTATGATAGTCCCAAATTGAAACAACCCAAATGCCCTTAAATAAATAGGAAGTTAAACTTGGCACAACCTTACCAAGAATACTACTCAGCAATAAAAAGGAAAAATAAATTCATGTTAAATGCAACAAGCTGGATGGAACTTAAGGAAATTATGCTGAATGAAAAAGACAGTCTCAAAAAGCCATGTATTGTATGATTCCACTATGGAACTTTTCTTTGTTTGTTGTTATTATATAGTAGATTTTATTTTTAAAGTTCATTTGATTAAAGAAACATCACATCATAGCGTTATATAAATTTAAAGGGCGCATCATTATAAATCAACGTCTGTATGATACAGCAACTTCAACAATATCCAGTTCTTCCTTCACCATATACTGTTTGAAAATAAATAAGCCTCATTCAGCTTACTACTTTCATGCAGTCCTTCAGCAAGAATAAAAATAATGAAATTAAGCTGAATAACTATTCTCAGTGCTAGGTGACCTATTTTCTGGGTCTCTCTAGTCTGTCACTTTCCTTTTTCATATATCTTTGAATAATTGACTTAAATGTATCAAGCAATATGGTCATATACTAAACTTCAAAAAATTAGTGTCTACTACTGTACTGCCAAAGGATATTATGTAAGGGATCTATGGTGACTGACTTAAATGAATACAAGATCTTCAAGATAAAACAAAATGCATGTTTTGGTGGATTAATTTAGAGAAAGTGGCATGGTGGACTGAAGAGAGTACAGCATTGGCACCTAGGAGACTCGAATTTCTTGTCCAGCTGTGCTGTTAGTTATACAATGCTAGACAAACCACCCTACCTCTTCTGTCTAGTTATTTAATCTGTAAAAAAAAAACCAAAAAACAAGAAATTGGATTACTACATGAATTCCATTACCAAATCAGTATTACTTCATTATTTCAAATCAAATGTTTTCTCTAAGTCCAGAACTTAGCAACCTTTTTCTATTAGGGGCAGATAGTAAACAGTTCAGGCTTTGCGGGTCAGACTGTCTCTGTCTCAGCCATTCAACACTGTTGTATGAAAACAGTCACTGACGATATGTAAATGAATGAATTACTATGGTTGTATTCCAGTTAAACCTATTTGTAGAATCAAGCATTGGCCTATTAGCCAACACCTATACAGATCTTTCCTTCCAGATAATACCTATTTCTGAATAATTTTATTTCTGAATTATTCCAAAACATAGTTTGTTAACATTAGAAACATTTATTGTCTCACAGTTACTGAGCATCAATGATTAGAGTCCCTCAGGTGGTTGCAATCACATTGGTTAGATCAGACTGAGACTGAGTCATCTGACACTTGACTAAACTCACCATGTGGCTATTGGTGAGAGATGCCAGTTCCTTGTCAGGTGGGGCTCTCCCTCATGCTGCTCTGCCAGCCTTTCTCAGAGCATGTGAGCTGAAAAGTAACCCAAGATAAAAGCAGCAGTCTTTTTATAGCCCAATCTTGGATGTACATGTTCTCACTCCTGCCGTATTTTATTCATTAAAAGTGAGTCAGGAATCCTATTTTTCACTCAAGGGGAGGAGATGATACAAGAGTGTGACTACCAGGAGGCAAGGATCACTAGGGAACATCATTAATGATGTCTACTACTACATTTTAGTGACTCTCTTTAGGACATTTTTAGAAACCTATGAAAAAATAGTTAATAGTAAGGGTTGAGTTTAGCTGTTAGATGTCTTGGTGACCTCAAATAATGGGGATTAATGTAAGGTCTAATGATTGCTCTGCTGATACTAGATGGAGAAGAGAGGTCAGGGGAGGAGGAGAAGGGCAGGGAGAGGAGGAGGAGAAGTGGGGAGGAGAGAGACTTGCACCTTCCTTAAGCAGAGATGATCTGATTGGGTCAATGGGTAATAATCCAATATGAAACATTTTTATGGAGCTCCTTTCAATTCAGATCAATCCCTGATTCAATCAGTTATGGCCAATATAATAGATGTGCTTCATGGCAATTCCCTGGAAGAAGCCATGTATGCACAGCAATATTGTGGAGGACCAGGTCACTCTGGGAAATGCTTCCTGACAGCTATCACAAAGTCGCATGCTAAACATATGTTCCTGAAAGACGTAATGCTTTCTTTCTCTGAACACATCTTTTGGTAAAGATGTGGCTTTTACAAACATATTTACCCAGTTTATTCTTGGAATGTCAGGTTACTACCTAGTACTGTCAAACTTCTTTAGATAATGGAAGAAAAAGGGAAAGCAATGTAGGTGAGAATTAATAGAAATTTATTAGCAAATACTGTTAGAAGGATCGAATATAAAAAGGTAAAATAAGCTATGTGCATCTCAAATTCATGTGCATCGTCTCAAGATAAGCTCTCCTTTTCCATGTTTTCCTAATAAAAGCATAATAATGTCCTTACTCACACTATATTAAATGTAATCTCTGCCTTCAGGTCTAGATACCAGCAAAGAGGCAAAGTATTACAGAAGGGGTTCAAAAAGGGAGGAAAGAAGGGGGATAACAAAGTGGCTCCAGCATGAGAAAAGACAGCAGCAACAGAAAACTCCAGACCGGAAGGAGCTGATGAAAAAAGACTAGAAGAAGGCATCAGCAATATATTCCTAAGGGGAGAAAACACTGCTTCATGAACATGCCAATCACTCAGTCTCTCCTGAGTTTGAGGACAAGTGGAAAGACAGTGATCTGAAAGATATTTGCTCTCTTCTTACACCTCCCCAGACTGAGTAGTTGTTTTGTTTTTTAAACTCAACAAGCACTTATTGTAATGGAAAATGGCAATCCTAATGTTAGGGAAAATGTACTGGGTTCATTAAAAAACCCAGAGGGGAGTGACTGCAGTAGAGGACAAAGGATAC
Organism: Solenodon paradoxus; assembly: GCA_004363575.1. Taxonomy (NCBI): domain Eukaryota; kingdom Metazoa; phylum Chordata; class Mammalia; order Eulipotyphla; family Solenodontidae; genus Solenodon; species Solenodon paradoxus. Next base: position 35,806 of record RJWH01005148.1, on the reverse strand, counting down.
TATTTACCTGGTGGTCTGGGCTGCTCTTCTCTCAATCATCACCCCTGACACCTGGCTTCCTAACCAATGTCTGGAATGACTGACATCCTTAATGATTTTTAATCCATACTTCCCAATCAGACTCCTCTTTTCCAAGTAATTTAGCACTTCACTTTTTTTTTTTTTTTACATTTAAAAACAAATTGAAAACTAAACAACAACAAAAAAGAGCTAAAATAAAAACAATAGCAGCTGTTTTTGACATAGCCTCTTTCTTAGCAGTAAAGATGAAAATGACATTCAAAATTCCGGGAAGGACTAGCTGGTGGTAGCACGTTTTCTCTGGCACAGGCAACATCCTGAGGCACCTGCTCGGTCAGTGAGGACTCAATATTGGATCTGTGGCCTCTAGTGGACACAACACCACCCCATGCCAGGAAACATTGCTCACTCTGCCTTTTTCTCTTTTAAAAACAGCAATTAAGAATACTTCCTTCAAACTGTACAGTGTCTTGGGCCAGAGCTATTATTCATGTCCATTATCAGGTAACAACACCTTTGTGGCATCCTTATTAAGCAATTATAACAAATTTTAAAAATGCATTTTATTTTAATGACTAAAGCGGGTGGTTGAGTCAGAAATTTAAATGCACGCAGAAGAAAGCCTCATGGGGCTCTCATCCTAGAGCATTGAGAATTTAGCTTAGGCCAACCTCCATGAGCATGGCTGCCTATAGAATGCATGCAAGATCAAGTCCTTCTAAATTGTAGGTCAGCTCCAGCTCATAGTACTTCTGAGGTGCTGGGGTGATTTCAGCCACAATCTGTACTGAGTTCCTTGAAGGAAGAGATGAATACATTATCTTTGTGCTGCCATAAAGGAAGGAAATGATGATTAAGACCTGATTTTGGTTTCAGAAACTGAAGTACATATTTTACATTTACCTTGTCATCTAATTAGCATTCCAAGAGATTAACATCATCCTCATTTGATTGATGGAAACAACCAGAATCTTGCACAACTTGCCTTGTATCATCCTTCATGTACACAATAAATTTGTTAAAACTAATTGTGATCAAAGAAGGCCAAGTATGATTGCTAAAGATCTGATGGTCCCTGGAATAATTACTGAAGACCAAGGACTGTCCCCAGGTATCACTTATGAAGCAGTTTTCCTTCTGTTTGATGTCAGGTATCTTGACACAAGAGCTACTACTAACAAACTTGAACATTTTTAACCATAAAAATGCAAGGTTCCTTCCAGGTTGGGTTATTGGTATTGAGCAAACCACTGAGTACAGAATGTTAATAAAACTTGTTGATTTGTTCTGTCCCATATAATGGAACTTCCGAACTGCTCTTCTCTCATCAGCTCCACTCATGCCCAATAAGCCCAGGAGGAATAAATATGAGGTGAAGTGATAAGGGATTTTTGAGTGATTAACAGCTTGAGATACTTTGTTCCCCTATTATAACTGTAACCATCTTACATCTGTCCCAAGAACTTCCATTTTGATTCCGACTCTCTAGCCAAATGTTTTTCCTTTTTCATTCTGTTCTGAACAAAGTCCTCTTGGCTGGCTGAATCAGTGTGTCTGTAACTCAGAGAGGTGAACAGGTCTGTGTGTGTCTCTGATGATTCATTGTTGGCCGTGTCCATCACTGGGCAGTTAACAAGTTCTGGCAGGCATAAGGCCTGAGATGACTAGTGTAAACTCCAACAGTGCCAGGAAGAGTTTGGGCCAACCTTCATTACAGTTGGGCTGGAAAAGCAGCCAGTCCTCACTTCACCTGGGAATACCCTTGTTGAAGACCTCCATCTCTGAACAGCTGTCTTTTCTACAGGGGACAGGAGAGAGAGCTGTCCTGGCAATCAAAGAAATAGAATCGAGTGCATAGAACTCTGGAGAGATTTTTCCCCAGAGGATCAGTTTGTGTGTGAGTCTATCCAAATATATTTACCAATAGTTTAAAGAGCATCTCTTCTGCTCCTTTCACAGTGAGATATTAAATAAGTCCATTAAAATCACTACGTATCTGGGTGGGCACTCTCCCTGATTTTATGTTGTACTCAAGCAAATCGTGTGGATGATTGAAGTAGCACTAGAAGGGCTCAGAGTTTCTTGAATGTTAAGCCTTATAAGTGATCCAAGTAAGTGAGCTTACACTAATCCCCAAATAACAGAAGGCATTACTTTGGTCTTGTCAGTTACTTCATCATATTTGTGACAAGAATAAATTAAATGCATGCCAAATAGGGTCCATTTTTATTAGTAAGGCATTTAAGGTCTTTCTTCCTTTTCTTATCTATTGATGTGTTCTCATCTCATTAGTCCTTGAATGTACAAAATTTCTCCTTCCCATATTTATACTTTTGAAGTTGTTTCTCCTTGCTGAAATTCTCCTTTCCCACTTTATATGATACACTTTTAAAACTAATTTCTGATAGAAGTATCACTAATTTTTATCTTTAGGTTTCATGTAAATAGCATTACAGATAAATAAGTGTATGCAGTTCATTATATTCACCACCAAAAGACTAGTTTCTATCTGCCATCATTCAAATAACCCCGCTAACCCATTTTTCCCACCCACTTTTTTCCTTCCCTTCTGGAAACTACTATTTTATTCATAGAATCTAAGAGTTTATTTTTGTTTATTTTCTTTGTTCATTTGTTTTGTTTCTTTTTCTATCACAGATAAGTAAAATAATGATGCTTGTCTTTCTCCATCTGACTTATTTCATTAAGCATAATACTCTCTAGGTCTATTGAGATTGTTGCAAAGAGTAGGATTTCATCTTTTTTTATAGCTGAGTAATATTCCATTGTATATCTATACCACATCTTCTATCCACTCATCTGTTGATGGGCACTTAGGTTCTTTCCAACTCTTGGCTGTTGTAGACAATGCTGTTATGAACATGATGTGCCTACATCTCTTTGGATGTACATGTCCTCTTTTGATAACTGCTTGGTACATTTATTAAGATTACATTTATCTGTTTCTTACACTTCCATCCTCACATAGTCCTTCCTTTGTGTTTCATATTGCTTTGTAGGTAACTCTATTATTATCATGGTTTTAGTAGATTTATTACCAAAACCTATTGGATTTTTTAAGGCAGTGACTATGGAAACTTGGCAGGGCTGAGACTAGGAGTTCTTAGCCAGGTTTCAGGATGGACCCACATAAGAGCAGGAAGAAAGGTGTTCAGGACTTGTGTGTGAGTATCAACAATAGGCATCCAAGTCAACAAAGGACACTGCCCTCAGGGCACTGAGCTCTTCAGGATGGCACATAAGGGAGGGATCTGGGGTACACATGCTGAGGGATCACTCATATCAAAGTAGGGCAGTAATCAGTGGACAGCCCACCTGGAAGCAGGAGTTCAAGGCTGGTAAAGGAGGGAATCTGGCCAGTAGACTTGGTTTATATAACAGGGGCTAGAATTCCACGTCTCACTGTGATGGGCACTGAGTCTAACAGCATGATCAGTTCTACATTCCACCAAGTGAGTGGTCCTGAGGCAGTCAATAGATCTGTCTAGATGGTTGGTTTGGAAGCTAGAGGGTAAGACAACAGGAGGAGAGAACTACAATCTCCAACTGGGAAGAATGGGAAAGTAGGAAAGGGTATCATTTTGGGAAATTAGAAAGGTGCTATTCTTCTAACAACAGATTGTGTACTTTTCCAGAATAGAGTCCATATCTTGTTCATATTTATATCTTCACTGGCTAATACTCTGTCCAAAAAGTAATGGGCTTTCAGTAAATGTTGATTGAAACAATGAATTAATGGAAAAATTAATAACCCTCAGGGTCTGTAAAAGTCATCCTTCCATAAACAATCTAACATCACTTGTATAATAACACTAACCAACATGGCAGTGATACAATACCTGACTAGGTATGAAGCCCCTTCCCATTTCCTCATCCCTCTATTTTCCTAAGCTGAGAAGTACAAGATGTTGCATTTATATCATAAATAGAATTAGTGTTAATTTATTCTTTCATATAAAAATGTCATGCATAGACAAGAGTATATAAACATGCACATGGATTTAAAGAAGTATTATAAGGTTAGTATGCACCACCCGTCTTGAGATATAGGTGATCTTTGTTGTTGAAAAGTCCCATGTTAGCCCTTCCATCCCTGATTTTAAATCATTCTTTCCTGCTTTTCTGGTTTTTAAGATGATAATTTCTTTACTTTTCTTAATAGTTTTTTTTATCTATGTATGTTTTCCTAAAATATATATTTAGTCTACCTACTTCTGAGCTTCCTTGTCCTCTCATCTGTCAGTGGGAGTGGCAGAGCATGAGCGTCCAGTGGGCAGATGCGTGGTCTCAGTTCTACTTACTTGTGAAAGAGGCATTAAGAAGAGTGATGGTGTGACAAGAAAGGTTAAAGATTTGAGTAGAAAAAAGAAGACATGAGGTGAACAGGAGAATGAGTAGATCAGGGAAATGTCATAGAGTCTGGATAGTAGAAAGCCCACTTGAGATACAAGTCCATGCATTTGAATTAAGTTCAGATAGCACTTTTGTATGCTTTTCCTGATCACTTTAATCTGCATGTGTGCAGACAACATCTGCAGAAAAGTTGATTTAACTAGGTTTGGGGTTCTACCAAGGGAGTCCAATGAAGTAAGAGAAAGCAAAGAAAAAGGAGTTAAGAATGTATGCCAAGGAGTTCTACTGATGAAAATTATTACCTCTGAGTCTCAAAAATATGTTTCTGATAGATTCTGTCAAATTTAGAACTATCTTCAGATCAGGACATAATAGACTCTCAATACATATTTGTGGAAGGTATGATTTTCATTTAATGAGATCATTATTAATCATACGTTTGTACCACCATGGTAAGTGCTGTGAGGTATCCATTAAAAGACAGGCCATGATTTCCACCTTAATGATATTGGGTATTTTCTTCAAGAGATGGCTACCTCTTGAATGTTTGTAATCACAGATTGATCCCTGATTGATAAACCCAGGCAAAGTTGAACTGAAAATGACGGGCCTTTGTAAGCTAGGTTTCAAAGTTTCCTTTAAAAATAGTAGTCTTGTATTTGCATTTTCATTTGGTTTATCATCAGGAATCGAAACTGTCTCGACATTGAATAGGATTTGCAGTCTCCTATTTTTAAAGTGCTTGCTTACAGATAAAATTTTGGTTCTGTTCTTTTGAAGATGTATTGTGTTTGACAGGTCTTTTATGTTAAGAAATGAATATGGAATTCTAGGCTTCAGTTGTGATTTATATTGCCCATAAAACTTAAGGCCTTCACCAGAAATGGAAAAGCAATCAAACATTGGTGTAAACAGACCAACCTGACATCCCTCTGTTGTGGTTTCCAGTATTTTCCCACAGAGAGACGTTTACTCCAGTAACTCCCTCTATATTACAAATAGGTTACACTTAGTATTAGAGACAACCTCCTTTTGAGGAAGAGGATATAGGTGGACACACAGGTGGTATGCATTCAGAATCTCTGGGAGGATCCCAGTCCATTAAAAAGTAATTTCTCCCATCAGCTGATAATGCCTGACATTCTCTACACAGAACAGATTTTCATGTTTTTCAGCCAAATAAGAATTTGTCTGAATCTATCTGTCACTTAATGACAGCTCAAAATATTAACTAATGGGTACCCAACAGGGTGGTCATAGGAATGATGACTTTTTACACATACACACACACACACACACACACACACACACACACATTATCTTTGGAAATCCAGACAAACAGGTAGGCAGATGGGCAAATGTATCAGATGAGTGAGTCTCTTATAGCCTCTGATAGCAAGGTGAAATTTAGAATTCAGACCCTGGAAGGAGTCTGTGAATAAAATACTCTGGGATTCAATTCTGTGTGGGCTTAGGGTATCCTGCAGGTAATAATAAAAGGAACCTAGGAACAGTGACACAGGCACTGATTCAAAGATCAGGACTGGGACACATGGCAGAGGCTGAGTCTTATGATAAAGGGTTTTGTTCATATTTTTATTCTCCTTTATTATTGTTTAATTAAGCAAGTGCTTATTGGCCATTTGCTACATGCCAGGCATGAAAACAAACACAATGATTATCATGTTGTGCAATAAATTTTAAGAGAAGGTACACCAGTTTTGTTCTAGAAGCAATTGGGTGGGTCACCCAATGAAAGACTGGGGAGAAAGGGCTTCCTGGAAAGAGTATGATAGAAGATTCTTAAAACAGTTCACACATATGGCAGCCAGGTACACTCAGGGGACTCAAAGTTAAATTTTGCTTCAAAAGCTTATTACATCATATAATCAATACTTAATCACATAGCACCAATGAGAGTCATTTACATCAGACAGGAAGGTTAAAGAAAGCTTCTCTAGGTAGTGAACTTTGAAAGATGGAAATGAATCTTTAGGCAAGGGTAAAAATAAATGTTAATACAGATATTACATATATTTTACATATTTATATAAAATATTTATTTTTGTAAGTAAATATATTCTAGGCAAAATACAATTTTGTGCAAAAGCACATGGATGTGAATCAGAGTTTGCAGCTAAAGCAAAGCTAGTATTGAGGTAAAGCCTCCTCGTGATGCCTGATAATTAGGTAAAGAGAGATAATGAAGAGCCCTGTGTGCTAAAGGATGGGAGCCATGGTGAGTTAGATGATGTGAAGAGTAATTTGCACAAAGACATGTGTATCATAGATATGGTTTTCAGTCATTGGCATATTTGTCCTAGATGATATCATAGACTTGGATGAATTCAGCCAGGGAGACTTTGTAGAATGTGAAAACCAGAGACTTAAGTGATGAGAAATTGAAAGAAAAACACTATAAAGAAATGGGGGGATAAAACAGACATGCAGGAAATTCAGGAGGGTATCTTGTCACAGACATTTAGAGAGACAAAGTTTCTCAAAGGAGTACAGTGTTGATAAAATATGGTATATCCATGCCATGGAATATTATTTGATCAAAAAAGGAATGAAATATTTCTGAATGCCGTAACATGAATGAAACTTGAAAATGTGTTCTGTATGAAAGAAGATCACATACTACATGAGTCCATGCATATGAATGTTCAGAATAGGCAAATCTATAGAAATGAAGAGTATTTAAATAACTGTTTAGAACTGGAAGAATGATAGGATAGAGAAATAAAAGCTAAAGGATAAAAGGGGTTCTCTTCACTTAATGGAAATATTCTAAAATTTACTTTAGTGATGGCTGAATTTATATGTGAATATACTAAAAACACTGAAGTGTAATGGATGGATTTTATACTGTATGACTTCTCAAAGCTGTTTAAAGAAAGGGAATGGAGTATAATCAAGTGCAGGATAGAAGTTTAGTAAAATAAGGACAAAGATATCTCAATTGGATTTGAGAATGTGAAAATCATTGTCAAATTTAGTAACATAGCGGTGTGCAGTGCAGATTATAGTGATTAAACAGTGAATAAAACATAAAAGTGATGAATTCTTTGAAAAGCCTTGGGTGAGACGGGAAGAAAAAAGCTGAAAGTTAATAGCAAAGGCATTAATTCTCTTAAAATGGAAGAAAGCCAGAAGAATATGGAAGTCTCAATATGCATGAGTGTGGAAGTGTGAGTGACAAAGGAAGTTTTGAATAGGTGAAGGTAATAAGACCCACTGCACAGGTGGATAGAGAAGGGTGAGTCTAAGGAAAAAGGATACATGGAGATGGAGATGTCTGTAGCTGGAAAGGAACAAATGAAGTGTTATTATGTAGCTTTTTTTTGCATTAAATTGGGAAGCAACTCTGTTAAAATGGAGTTGGAATTTAGCTTGGTAGATGGTTTACAGAGAAAGTATGAATTCTCAATAGTGAAGGAACTAGAAGAACTTAGAAATGATACATTGGATTGCTAGAGTGCCAGGAGCCTAACTCAACTGAAGTTAAAAGGGTTAGTAGTGACACCAACTCTGTGGGGCTGTGTCTGTTACTGCTACTGCTGTTGTTATTGTTGAACAGTTATCAGAAGCTTGGAAAGAAGGATTAATGATGGGCTTGATTTGATGTTGAAACTCTGGAGGACACTGAATGTAAAGAAAATCAGAGAATCAATGTAAGATGAATGACTGACAAACATGATGGTTGGGGCGGTCTGTAAGAAAGTGAAGTGTGAGATTGTTGATTGTGGTCTAGTCATCTGGGAGAGGGTTGTTCAAACACTAGTTTGGCAATAGAACTATTTTGTTTAATGAGATAAACTTAAATAATTTGCTAAAGGAACAAATGGGCCTTCTTTGCTAGATAACAATAGACATAGCTCTTTAGAAGTTCCTAGGTTGTCTCACAGGGTCCTGAGGCTCTTAGAATAAACTTAGAAAACCACTGGTCTCTGCAGGAGTTAATGAATTAGGTTAGCAAAAACAAGATATGGGAGAGTAATAATATTAAGAGCAACCAACAACAAGATGAAGAAGATGATGATGAGGAGGAGGAGATAAGAAAAGAGAAGAGAGAGGAAAGGTAAAGGAGGAAAAAAACTTACTGAACACTTACTCTGTACCAGGCACTCTTCACAATAACTAAGTGAGTTAAGAAAACCTCTTGTCTCAATTTCTACATATGAGGACATTGAAATATAGAGTGATCAGACACTTGGTGAAGGGTACTTGGCTAATATAAGGAGTAGCAACTACAGTGCTTCATAAGAGTAATTTAATGCGCATCTCTGGGGTAAATTATTTGCTGGCAAAATCTCCTGCTTGGGTCAAAGATGGGAGCTATAGATAGAGCTGAGTCTTCAAAGAAGGTGATGTGGGCTTGGGGAAGATGAGGGATGCAGTGTTTTGGGAACAAGTTAGACTAGAATCAGCAGGACTTCTTGAATGACGGAGTAAAGGGGAAGAATAGGATTTAATGGTCATTCTAGTAATGAAGTCTAAAGGAATGACTCATCCTGTAAAAATTAGGAAACCTGGTGAAGAATATGGTTTGAGGGGATAGGGAAATATTGCATGCTACAGAACATCTAATACATTCAACGGGATATTGTACTTATTCTATATTATTATGTTTAATGTAAGAAAATACTATTATCCACATTTGACAGATGAAGAAATGGAATTTTCCCCAAGTGACACAGATGATGGTACTGGGATATGGACCCAGGTGATTTTACTTTAAGATACATTAATTTTGGGAATTATAATGAGCACAATATAATAGGTACACATCCTATAGACCCACTTAGAATTGATAGGGATAGTTAAAATTTCCAAGAGGTAGCATAAATATAGCAGAGCAAAGGACTAAGTACTAAAGTTTGGAGAAATTTTACTTGTTGGAAACTAGGAGGCAAAAGACAAATTCTTTGAGAAGACAATATAATTTAAGAAGCAGAACAATCGACTCCAATAATAAAAAGCTGTCATATTCTTTTTACCCCGAACCCCAGTTGGAAGAACATTTTACGTGGCCACCAGCATGAGTATGTGCGCATATTTAGGCATATGTGTAATCTCAAAATCCCCAAATACACTACTTATTACTAACAGCATATGCTGCATGTTGGTGCTTTCCCATGTCATCTTTTTTTTTTCTTAAATACATGCTGGTTGTCACCCACCTAATTCATTTTATAGCTTAATAATGGGTCACAATTCAGTGTACTCCTCGAACATTCAGGATCTCACAGTGACATGCTGATGGTATGAGTTCTCAAGATGAGGCTAGCCAACTTAGAATAATAGCAAGTATGAATCACTCTCTATGATGGCCTCCTATAATTTATCATGGGGAATCGTGACAGCAGCCCCATCTCTAAGGTCCACTCTCCTTCTGTTTTCCTGTCCCAGTATTTGTTTTCTCCTCCCTTAATTTCCTGTTTTCCACTCAACTTTCCTTGGTCCCTTTGGTTTAGAAATTAATTCTTCCTGGGTTTGTTCTTCTTTTTATTGTTTTTTTTTGTTTTTTTTTCTAAATGAATTAAAATAATTTTAAGACTGACCTTTCCATGTCATTTCCAATCTTCTCTTGTGGCTGTTTTATACTTAAGCATACTGTACCACAGTAGGAGAATGAACATTTTATTGTGTGGTACATAGTTTTCATTATATAATAATTTAATTACATGACAAATGAGCTTGCAAAACTGATGTTACTCACAGCACCTCGGAGTGTGCTGCCAAATGGCCTGATTTAACCTGACATTACCAGGAATGAATACTGGAGACCCAGAACCCACAGATCCAGGAATTCCAAATGAAGTTTGTCATCAATTCTGAAACCAGGGAATCAGAGTAAATAACATGAAAAAACTTCGCCTCAATGATCCTTCTTATTTCTGTGGTACCCACAGAAATGGTTTTGTGTGGATGCACTCTGCTATTGAGAGTAGGAAAAGGATAGAGTCAACAGAATTGCAGAGTGGCAGTCATATGAATGACTAAAGAACTTCTCTTGGAACTTTCTCATTTTGCAGAGCTAATTATAGAATTCTAAACATATTAACTTTAACCATTTTTTGTTTCCTTATTTTGATCAGGGAAACTGAGACCTGCTGGTTTAAGTGGCTTAACCTAAGCTTGCCCATTTAGGCAGCCAGGACTAGAGTTCAGTACTGGAACTTGAGTAAGCTCTAAATTCAAACAGCTAGCATATCTCTCAGAATAAATGCTTTCTCAGAAAGATTGACTGTATCTGTTCATCACCTTAGAGCAATCAATTGGATAGAAGGTCAGAAGGAAAACACTGGGCAAATGAACTTGACTTTGTCAACATCGCTTACATGTGGAAAAGTTCATAGAATTAGAGTTGACTTCAGCTTATAGGTTGAACTTAAATATTTGGGCTCATTGACTCAAATTTTTTCCCATCATTAAAATGCTTAGATTATAGCCTTACAAATTTTCTTGTCCATGAGAATCATCAACTTCTAAAAAACCCTGATGCCTGTATTCTACTCAAAATTATTTCCTAACAGATTTCAGAGGTGATTGTGATGAACATCTAGTAATTTCTCAATCTACCAAGTGACTTTTTTTTTGGCACAAAAAAAACCTAGGTTCATTCACTTATAAAATAAATAATTGCTGAGTATATGTTATAAGAACTTAAGTTCTTCATGGGAGACAGAAATCAGTGAGACATATATCCAAAGAATAAAATGTGGCATGGGGTAAATACAAATATATACATGGAACAAGGTAAAATATGGTTACATGTCAAGATGAGGTATGGGATTTCATTGTTAATGAGTGGATAGCATGAGTGAAAGCTTGGAAAAAATTTCTGGTTGTCTCAAGGGACTAGAGAACAATGCTATTCAATTGGATCAAAGTTCTTACAGAAAGAGAAAGAAAAGGCAGAAGTAGAGGAGCATAAAGGATCTTCAGCACCAAGTGAAGGATTTTGAAGCTAATTATTTGGCAACAAAAATGTTTGGTTTTTGAGCAGAGACTCACATAATCAACAGTTATTCCTTGAAAAATTAATTTGCAGCCGAGTGTAAGATAGATTGGTGGAGGAGGACAACTTGGATGTGAACAGATAAGTGACAAGATCACTATGTTGCTTCAGGCCAGAACTTCCTCATTATTTGATCAATTATTTGCTCATTATTTGATTATTTGATCTTTCCTCTAACAAGGTCGAGCACAATTTTCCATTCTCTCTTCCTGCCTTTGAATAACTGACTCAATGGGACAGATTCCTTGAGTGCTGAGTATTTGTGATCAAGGATTACTAAACCAGTGGAAAGGGACACCGTTGTTGGTTTTGTTTTCTTTTTTTCATGCCGTAAGAATTATAATAAATAGAGCATTCAGTGGCTTAAACAGTAATTACGTCAGATGAGAAAACCTGAAGACATGTTTCAAATTATAGTGATAGCACTATACTTTTTTGAAGGAATTTGATGATTTTCTTTTGATAATTTGAAGACATGAGATCAAATTGAACTAACTGGTTTTGCTTTTCCTGTGAAAGGATGGACAAGGGCAGTCTTAGTGAGCAGCAGTGACTTGATTTAGTGGCTGTTGACCTTATTAAATCTGAACATCTTTATTTTTACTTCTCTTTGCCACTCTTTTGCTTCTTTTCTTATCTTGTATCCTGATCCTAATTTCTTTTTCATTCTTACTTCTCTTTCTTCTCTTCTGACTACCTGTCTCTTCTTTAGGTCTCTCTGAAAGGGTCACCATGAATCTTTTCCTGAGGAAAAAAAGGGTGATGATTATTTGTAAATTATTGTTTAGCATGGAGACTGTTTATTTTTAATTAAATTATCTCTATAGCATCCCAACTGCTTTTCATAGTGTTAGGAAATGGTTAAGCTCTAAAAAATTTTTGAAAGTAGTTACAGTATCAGACATGTTTATTTTCTTAATGATGAAGGTTGACCCTACAGGGTTTTTTTAGGACAGTCATGATTTCAGATATTATATTCTATTGTTTTATAAAGTGCCCTTATACTATAAAACCACATCTTGATTTGGGGTTTGAAAATATGTTCATCATACCCACGAAAAGTAAACAAGAATTCATACCCCAAACATAACACATATTGAAAGAGAACATTCTTTGGGCATTTTACATGCTCCTCTTTGGCCTTTGCCAAAATGAAAGAAAAAAAAAAATGAGTGGCAGGAAAGAGGTGGTGGGTAGAGATTTGGCAAGTATAGTTTAACTTCAGTAGAAGGCTCGCTGGAAAAATTTAACCAACGTTTTCATTGGCAGGCCTCAGCAGAGTCATTAGAACTATTGAACGAATGTATCGTTTTGAGTTTTCTTTGGCCCAATCTCCTCTATTATTTAGAGAAATGGAATTGCATATTAGCAGGGAAGAGAGAAGATGGAAAGCCAATTAGCTTGCACCCTCCATATGGCTGTGGATGATGGGCCTAGAGCTGGGGATGGTGTGGAGTTCCTAGCCTCTACCAGTTCCATTGTGCCAAGTGCAATACTGGATCTGATCAGGATTCTTGGATATTTTTTTCACTTTCTGGTTAAAAAGTAATCAGAGCTTTGTGAAATTCCCTCTAATATATTATGCAGTGGTCTTTTTATATCTGTCCATGAAGCCTTTTTAGAATTTCTACTCAGGAGCACAAGACTGTGATCTGGAACACCCGATCTCTCTGGCCTAAAAATAGACCTGGGTTTTAAGAAATGGTGTGTATGTGTGTGAGCATGTGCACGCGTGTAGGGGAGATGAAGAGAGAATGCTGAATGTCAAAAACGTTTTGTTACTAGACCCTGGAATTGAAAATACTGACTTTTTTTTTCAAATAAAGGATGAGGCTAAACAGATGACCCATGCATTCTTTTCAGCTTGTCAAGAGTGTCTTTGGGAGGCACGCCGGGTGAAAACACTGGGATGAACTCACTAGGTCCTTTCTTATGTCTCTGATTCTCTTAGTTATTATTGGTTGAGCCCTCTTTTGGTTCCAAATATTAGAGTAGAGTTAGAATAATGAGTCTAAGTACCAGGCTTTGCCTAGAGAAGCTCTTACACAGAGAAGCACTGTCCCACCTTAAGCTTCCTTCGGAGGGTCTATGTGACAGGTCCTTCAGTCATGAAGTTGCTTTTGTTTTATATCACTTAGAAAGAATGCATGGGACAGAGTAAATGTTCTAACAAAAATCTAATTTGACTTTTATGTATCTTAAACATTGAATTCCTCGAAAGGAAAAATTCCCAGCAGACTAAATGTTTCATGAAATATACAATACCTTTCGATGATAGACAGCCATTCATTCCATCTCAATAAAACTGAATTCATGAAGCTTCATTTCCTCATGTTAATTAAGATAATGAAATCTAAGAGCAAGATACTGTTGAATGAGAGACTTAATAGAATTGTACATGTATCTCTTCCTATATGAACATAAGAGCCTAATGGATTTAGCTATCAGGGGAAAACTACTGAGTTTCTCTCTAAAACAATACATTCCCTTTAACAAGTTTTATAGCTTTTTTTATTCCATTTTCCCTGCCTACTTCTTTTCTTCATTTCACAGTTCTTGAAAACAAGCCTAATTCTGAGTTTAGATCAGTTTGTGGAAATATGTCCTATTGCTTTTAAATAGAATTAATTGAAAAAAAAAAAACCCCGCCATTTCCAAATATTTTTGAGGAATTTCTGAGTCAAATAACAGTTGCTTCCTATGTGCTCAGTATTTTGCTTTATGTTTTACACATATTATTTAACCTGTATAGCTATGTTCAGAGTTAGTACTTTTATTAGCCTCACTTTTTAGACTACTGTGTTCATTTTATAAATGGTCACTTTCATTTTTCAAATCATGAAACAGGCTTAGCAATATTCTATAATGTTCTATATCATACAACAAGAAAATGTCAAAGCCCAAATTAAATTCAGAGCTATAATCTTTATAGCTACTTATGCCATCCCTAAGGAATTTAAACAGATTTTAGTTTTTACCTCACTAACCTCCTTTTGACTTATTTTTTTAAAGAGGAAAGAAGGGAGAGGGGGCTGAAGCATTTTAAGAAGGTTTTGAGGAAGGGAGGAGGGGGGAAGGCAGGGGTAGGGCAGGGCTAATGCTCCATTTTCATGGGTGGTACCCATGTCATTCTTATTTCCTCACAGAAATGCCTATGAATGAGATGGAAATCATAAGTCTTTTGCCTTAAATAATAAAAGGTTGAGAAAGGAATGATTGTTAGTGTTCACTGGTTTATTGCAGTTTAAATGCCAGTAATTATAAAGGATATTGATGATATATTTGGTTGAACAAAGTAATTTTTGTGTGGGTTGAAAAATTATGAAACATTCAAGATTCGGAAGGATAATATGTCTCCAGTTCTGTAAATTATTGTGTGTAGATGCACAGAAAAACAACTGAAACAAATACATCAGAATATCAATAGTAGTCATCTCTAAGGGATTAGAATTTGGATACTATATGCTTTTCATTCTTTTTTTTGTATTATCGGATGGTCAATAGCATGCATTCAGTGCTTCTAAAAGTTAAAAAATGGTGTGGCATTAGGTGGCAGACATAGCAAGCAAAAGGATGGAGAACTTAACAGTGTAGTTGGGGGTACAAGGGCATGGTAAATAGTTTGATGTTGTTGAACGTATAACATGAGCCTGGTACAGACAAGAGATGAAGTGGTTAAATGAGAGGTTGATTGGTGGAATTCATGGCTTAAAGGGATGACTCCAACAGCTATGTGGGTTGCAACTTGGGGAAGGTAAAATAATGGCATGAAAACAGAATCCTATTGCTATATTTAGGCAAGAGATAAGGAGAGCATGTGGCCAGGCATATGAGTGAAGGGGATTGGGCTGAAAGGAATAGATAAATTAACTAAATCTCAGTGATGGAGTAGCTGTTTCAGGGTGAGAATGAACATGGAGATGAAAGGGTTATTCTCAGGTTTCTATCTGAGATGAAAGGAAGCAGAAAATATAGCTTTGAGATCTTCTCTCCCATCAAGACATTTTGGAGCCATTATATGAAAGCATTTTCCTTACTCTAGTCTTTCAGGAAGCATGGCTATGACATTCTCTTCTTTTTGAGAGTTAAGAGGTCTAATCACATCACAAGATAGTTAAAAGATTTGATTCACCTATTAGTTTGAAAATGCATAGCCTTTCTTAGATTCACCTTTTTGCTATGTGAGCAAAAAGTATATCAGGTCTCACCAAATCCAAAATAGAATAATGCAAAATAATTCATATTTATTCTACTCTTCATATGAATAGGTGTTATGCTAAGTGTTTTATATAGCATGACGTTGCACATTCACAGCAGTCCGTAGAGTTAATTATTCAGAAAGAACATATACAGAAAAGATAAGTGCAGATAACGAAGCTGAAAGAAAGTTGCACCTACAGGTCTAGTAAATGGCAGAGTTGGACTGTAAATCATGTCTGTCTGATTTAGACTCATGCTTTTGAAATATACCTTAGTGTGGAGTACGTGTTGACAAACTTCTGTAAATGACCAGATAGTAAAGACTTTAAACTTTCAGACCAGATTGTGGTCTCTTTTGCATTCTTTCCCTCCTTCTCCTTTTTCTCCTTCATCTTCCCCCTTTCCTCTTCCTCCTCCTTCTTTTAAAAAATGTAAAAATCATTCTTAGTTCACAAGTCATACAAAAATTGGAATATAACTATGTCCACTGAAGTTCCAGTGCTCCATCATCACAAGCAGATGCCACACATACTATTCTGGAGGGACACAGAGCATACCAAGGGAATACCCAGTCAGGGAACCAAATTTGGTCTTAGTGATTGGGACAGAGGTTAAGGAAGCCTTCCTGGCAGAAGTGGCATTTGTATTGACTTTTGATAATGAGTAGTTGTTATCAGAAAAGTTTACAGGAAAGGAACATTCCGGGCAGAAGAAATATTTGTGTGATTTCATGTAACTAAGAGAGAACATAATACAGGTGCAAAATTATAAGTACTTTGAGGATTTGGAACAAATATATATATATGTATATATTTATATTACTTCTCATATGTATATATAGTATATTTATACATACATATGAGAAATAATGTCCAGAGATTAAGCTAGTCAGACAGCACAGGTCCAGGTCATGAAGAACTTTGAAAATTTATTAGGCTTCAGGATTTTGCCCCTTAATGGCATTAGACACCAGAAGAGTGCTTTAAACATAGACTGATTTGTTCAGATTTCCATATGGAAGATGGAAGAATATGGGAGGATATTAGATATAGGTCACCCTCCATAAAAATTATGTTCAATAAACCATGAGAAAAAAATATGATGGCTTAGGGAAATGGCAGAGTAAGCAATGGAAAGGAGAGCTTTTGAAATATCAGAATATTGGATTTATGGGCTGTGATTTCAGATTGGTATAGAATTGAGAAAGACAGGTGCTTAGGATAGTGCCTTTCTGGGATACTGGGTTGGGTACAGAGTCATGATGAGGCTTGTCTCCATGATCGGGAAACAAACAAGGGACATTAAAATGGAGACTGAGTTGAGTTTTGGATGTATTGACTTTGATATCTAGGGATGATGTTCACTCAGTCATTAAGTGTAATAACCTGGAGCTAGGAGACAAATTTAAGCTAGAGAAAGACATTGAAGAAACATAGAGAAACACAGTGAAGAGAAAGTTTTGAGAAGAAAGTGATAAATTCTGTTAACTGCCTCAGAGTAGTTAAGATGATAAGGACAGCAAGATAACTGTTGGACAGAACAACTAGAAGATGTTTAGTCACCTTAAAAAGGACAGTTTTATTGTGAGTATAAATGTTGAGGATGAAAACAGAACATCTTTGAGTCTAATTTATAATTGACAGGATTTACTGTTATATAATAGTTATGAGTTCAACATCTAGGAAAAAAAATCTACATTGAAATCACTAGTAACAACAGAAGCTCTTTTTTAAACTTCTCCTCAACTACTTCTAAGTTAGGAGTTTGAAATAGTTGCATCTGGGAGAAAGCGAGCATGGAAGTATTTGCTCATGAACCCCACATAACTGATCTCCCTGCATCTCCCTTATAGCAGTTTCCTGTCCCCTGTTCTTCCACAGTAATTATTTCACAACTTTAAGCTTTTTTTTCTCAAATTTCTGTACCCATCCTCTGACTCTACACTTTTGAAAATCTCCTTACCTTCTATTTAGTCAGAAAAATGTCAATTAAAGAGTTCTTGCCTCAGTACAGTGCCAACCAACCTCAGAATCATGTGCTTCCTTCCCTCCCTTGCCTGTTCCCTTTTTTTTTGAATGGGCTGGGTTTCCTCCTTGACTTCAAGGATGTGTCCCAGAAGTGGTACCTGAGATTGGAATCTTGGCATTTGTGAAATACTGAGTTTCTTTTAATAGGAAGGGGTGAGGGGAGCAGGGTAGGATGGGCAAGAAGTAAAGCTTGATAACGGCCCAGTCTCACAAGGCGCTCAAGGTGAGCGATATCATGCATTTGGCACCATCTTGGGGCAAACAGGCTGGGGTTTTGTACTCTCCCTTGGTCAGTCATTTTCTTTAAACTACCCCTGAGAAGTGAGTCAAACCTCTTATGAGACAAATCTGTTGGGTAAAGGGGGAGTCTTCAAAGAAGGGAGTCCACAGCAAGCTGTTAACAGCAGACTCACAGTAGCTAGGGAGTTGAGGGTGCCCACTTGGGTGGGGTTCCAATGATACATTACACTCCTGTGTAAGGTAGACTATCCTGCTGAGTTCTGTGTTCATTTTCTTTTTTTATTTTTTCTCTCTCTTTTTTCCTCATTTTCTCTCCTTATGACATCTTTCTGTTAAATGAATTTAATACATTTTACATGTATCAAAAATGTTCCATCTTCCTCTACATCCTCGCTCTCTTCCTTCCTTCCCCAAGGAGATTCTTGTCTTTGTCCATTATATTCTTTTCTGCAAGATCCACATGCTCCCCAAACCACCACAGTCTGGTTTCTGCTTCTACTGTTTTTCTGAAATTGCTTACTCAGCTAGTAATCTTTTCTTATGGAGACTTCTCTGTTCTTCTCTTCCTTTAGTCGCCAGGAACATTGGATTGATCTTTTTTCTTGGCTTCAGGGATGCAGACTCTCCTGGATTTCTTCCAGCCTCTTCATCACTGTTTCACAGACCTCTTGGCCAGTGCTTTTCCTCTGCCTAGTTCCTAAGGTTCCTCAGAGTTTGATCCTATGCCTTCTCTTCTCACTCTCTGAATCTTTTCCTGGGCTGGAATGAGGCCTTTGAGACCTCAGAAAAGATTACTCCTTCACTGTCCTGTGACATGAAATTCAGAAATCAACATTTCTATTTTGAAACAAGGGAAAATTAATACTGTCTCTCTCTAGATTGTCAGGTTGCACAATTCTAGATAAATTTTTGAAAATTAACTCTCTTCCTCTTTTCTTCCCTCTCTCCCTTCCCCCCACCCCTCTCTCCTCTTCCCTAAGCACATGCTGTATTGTGTTTAAGAATGCACTAGGAATGCACTCCCTCAATCATTCCATAGTTTTCATTATCATCTATGTATTAGTACTTGCTGAATGGCCATACTTTTCAGATCTAAATCATGTATGTACCTGTCTAATAAACATCTCTCATTTGATCATCACAGATAACATTAAATTGTCAGCCCCACCTGCTGCTCTTTCTCCTATTCCCCACTTCCTTGAACTGTGCTACCCAATTCCTAAATTTAAAAGCCCAGGAAATATTTGGATTCTTCTCTTCCTCACTCTACCTCCTCCAATTAGTCATCAATTTCTATTGTTCTCTAGGTAAATAGATTTCAAATTCAGCCCTAGCCTCCCAGCAGTCTCTGCTTGCTGCCATGCCCCATATTTTCTCTGGACCCATCTTTCTAAAAGGCAAATCTAATCATGATCCCTCATTCTTTAAAGAATAGTGAACTCCTTTTCGTGGTGTCCAGGCTTTCAAGGTCTGTCTGCTGTTCCCTGACTCAGCATTAGCCTTTCCACTTCTCAACACCTCTCCTGAACTTCTCTTCCTATGCAGGCCCCTGGATCTTTGTATCCATGGCTGCGCCTTCTTCTCCTGCCACCTGCCTCCCCAGGGTAATTCCTTTTCATCTGTGGGGTCTTCATATAGATGTCCATTCTGCAAGTCTTCCCTAACACATCCAGTTCTTGAGAACCCAGTCCTTGGGTTCTCACAGAACTTTTCCTTCCTCTACAGAGGCCCACTGACTGTGGCTCAGACCTCTCCCCTGTAAGGCCACAGCTCCACAAGGGTGGAAGATCTGCCTGGACATGTTATGCTTGTATCCTGATTGTTGAGCACAGGACAGGGTCTGGGCTTTAGTAGGTACTCATTACATGCTTTCCGAATTCATGAGTGTGTCTCCTGCCTTCAAAGTCAAATTTTAAATGATTTTCAGTTTTTCTAGAGGATTCGTTTACCTCCCCATGTCAGTGGAATAGAAAGTTAAGTAATCCATTTTGTGCATATCTATGGGATGGGTGTGTGTGTACACACGTGTGGGGGTAGGGGGCGTTACAAAAAGAATGCTTTGCTTGAAAACAGGATTTAAAGAAAGCCTTTAAAAATATTATAAAGCCATGGAAAAAAGAGATTTAGAAGAAGAAAAAAGAAACAAAATAATTCCTGAAATTTTAGATGATGTCTGAGTTTTCAATAATAGCTGAAACACATCGTGTCTGCTCCAGCAAGCCACAGGGAATGCTTCTCCCAGGAAAAGTTTCCTATTTTTGAACCAAGTGGAATGCCTGTGGAATGCTGCTGCCCATTCCTACCTGGACCCTGAGAGTTTATTGTTATGCGGTGTTTCTGCCAGGAGCCTGCTCTGTCTTTAGTCACCATAAAGAGTTGTCAAAGACAGTGTATTTTTGCCTTCTGCTTTGGACTTTGTCTTTGGGTATATATTTTTTATCTTGTTCTTAACCAGAGGCAGCAGATCCTATAAGCTGCTATTTGAAGTCAAACTTCAGAAGTAATTAGACCCTTGTCATCTAAGAGGGTTCTTCAGCAGGGCAGTGCTGGTGAAAATGGGGGTGGTAGAATGGGGAATTAGCTATTACGGATTCCACTTACAGCCCATCTCCACCAGTGATACATTTACTAATATTGAGTGAGCACTCAATAATAAACAAGATGAGCAAGCTTCCAGAAATCAAGTACCGTGTCTTTCTCATACTGAATATGACTCACTATGGGAAAGACATTGTACTTGATTTCTGGAAACTTTGTCCAGCGAATGAAATGAATAATATTGACGTAAGGAATGCTTTATTTTGTCTGTCTATTTACAGAGAACAATGCAGAAAACTTCAAAGAAGAAGAGTAAATAACATCATCAATCTACCTGTTTCATCCTCTTCTAGATGTTCAGATGAACATGTATATGGTTTTAAATAGAATTATATTACACTGGCTATTTCACAGCCTCCTTCTTTTACTCAATAATATGTTGAGCGCTTGTCCCCTTTTAATAAATATAGATCTACATCACTTTTAATGTCTTCATAGTATAATTATTACATACTTTTAATATCTTGCAAGATTCATTCTAGTAGAAATCTACATTATCAATATTTTGCTATTATACTATTCTTTTTTTCTTTCTCCTGACCCCAGGTCTTGAACCTGGGTCCTTGGGCTTTCTATTACTGCTGAACAACAGGGCAGGTCAACATACTATGCTCCTAGCATAGTATACTATATGTTTTTGCTATTATACTATTCTTATTGCATATGTAAAATTCATTACATATATTCATAAGTTAAATATCTAGAGGTAGGATTTCTACTGTTGGTAAATGTTGCCAAGTAGGCTGGCATATAATTTCTATCACGTTATAGACTGAAATGAATGACACAGAGAATTAGATGTAGGGGTCAGATGTAAGCTTCACAGACTAGTAAGATAGAAAAGAGTCTTGTTCTGCTTAGTGAGATAAGCCAGAAGAAGAAAGACAGACATCACATGATGTCACTTATATGTGGTATATAGAGATACCAAGCTAACAGATTAACTAAAGCAAAAAGAGACATTTAACAAATAAGCCAAAACAAACAATAGACTTTTAGTCAAAAGCAAACCAGTGGTTATAGGAAGAGAAGAGGGAGGATGGGTGGGCAAATGGAGTAAAGAGGATTAATTGTATATGATAGAAAAACTGAAATACTGGTGAACTTAATATATTGTATACAGATGTGGATTTACTATGATGGATACCTTAAATATATATCATTATGATTCAATTTTCCTTCAATAAATCAATTAAATTAATGAAGTGAAAAGAAATATAGGCACATGGTATGTAGGCAGGACCACCATAAAAATAATTTTATATAAATGAAATAATCTTTTGTGTCTGGATCCTTTGTTCCACAGAGAGAATGAGGTGTTACTGATTCACAGGATTAACCCATACTGTTACATGTAGCTTATTCTCTTTTCTATGTAGTCCCGTCATGCAAATATGCAATACTTTATCCATGATACCATTAATGTACAAATGATTAATTTCTATATTTTGACTATTTTCAATCTCTCACTACAAATAATCTTTTACATGTTTTTCAGTGAATATGTGAACACATTTCTATGATACATAACCAATGGTAGAATTTCGGGACTTCACGTTACTCTAAAAAAAGATTTAAAAAAAGAACTTTCAGTATCAATCAAGATTTTTGATATTTTTTTTGTAAGGGGAGAGCAGCATCAATACAGCAGAAACAAAAAGCAAAACAAAACTTAAAACAAAAAGCTTGGAGGCAGTTGTGACACCATGAGTGAATCAATTTAAGTCAATGACATCATGGCTGGTACAAGCCTGCAGGGTAGATGGGGACTCATATGAAGGGTTCTGAGTGGCAATTAAAGAAAACCAAAAGGATTATTGTCTAGGGCACAGGGGCCAAAGAACAGAGGAACATCCTCTTGCAAAGGGTGACCTGGAGGGGTTATGATATTAGAGGAAGAAAAGGAAAAAGGCATTTTAGTTCATGACAGTGGGCTGGTAGAAGTGATATCACATCCAGACCTCTAGGTGCAAAGGTGATGGAGACATTTAGAATTTAATTTTCCTGTCCTCCAAGACCAGAAGACACTAGAAGGAGAGTAAAATACAGCTGCACAAACACCACCACAAATATTCACCATGTCTATTAGCATCTGACTCTCTGGATAAATTTTACACTCTCCTCCATTCAGCACAGAATTTTGCACACACTGCTATTGTAGCACCTGTCAACTTGCATTGTAATGATTGGTTTACATGGTTGTCTTCCTCACTAGACTGATGTGCAAACACAAGAGCTGTGTCTTATGTATCTTTTCATGGTCAACCCCAACACAGAGATGCAGCAATACTTGGGAAATCAACCCAAGAGTAGAAGAAAGGATGTATACTTTGGAGTTAGAGGAACTCAGGTTTATAACTTCCCTCCAAGCTTACTCACAATGTGGTGTTGTGCAAGTGACTGTCTCCAAAAGCTTTAGTTTCTTATGTAAAATGTAAATGAAATAATTGCAAATGAAATAATGAAATAATTGAAAAATGATGCCAACCTCATGGGATTGTTATGAACTTTGAGAAATAAATATAGAAAACATCTGCCATACATTCGGCCTCAAGAAATTGTGATCACTATTATTATTAGGGGTAAAGAAATGATTGCCAAATAAATGAATTACTATGAGATGTTCGCTCTCATGATTTTGTTGGCAACAAGGCAAATTTCAAAGAGTCCAGGTGTTTTCCCTTCTCTGTCACTATGTTCTTTTCCTATTTTGCTCATTCTGAAAAGTGTAAAATTTATTATTCTTTGCCAGTTTTTCATGTTTATACTGGTTGTGGGTTTTATCTTTGTTGACTCTATTTTTAATAGTTTTCTGCTATTATTCTCCCCCAAATCTATATGTATTAAAATTTTAGCTCTGCAGAGAGTTCCCTACAAAACCTGATTTTTGATGCTTTCCATCTCTCTTCTGTTTTATTGAGGCAATGTAGAATTAAATTGATTTTCCTTCCACCTCCAAGGACCAGTTTCCCCTTGAGAGACATAGAGATGGGATCATTCCTTTCTTCCTAGAACTTGAGTCCTGACTTACCAGCCTGGGCCATTTTGTTCTCACAGAGGCTGGGGTGTATCAGGGAGCTTCCTATGAGGCCAGTTTGTTCTGACTGTGGGAGGGGAGTGTGTCCAAGCACATGCACATCCTTTACAGAATGTTTTCAACACACCGATTTTTGATAATGGTTCCACTTCCTTCAGATAGCTCAGAGACTTTCTCTTCTCTCTAGCTGTATTTTTGAATTATTTCTATCTGTCTATAAAGGTATTTTTCAACTGACTATGAAATTGGATCACAGAGACACTTTTTATTGATTTTTAAAATAGTTTTTGAGGTATCTTTGATTTATAAAATAATATAAGCCCATTTGTGCAGGTTTGCTATTCATCAAACACACCTGCCCACCATCAATTAACAAAAGTCCTCCACCACTGACAATTGGACCCTACCACTCCCTGCTGCTGCCCCCAACCCTCTTCCCTGCTGGTAACCTCGGTTCTATTGTTAATGTTCAAGGGTTGGTTTATCTTGTATCTGTTCATTTGTTTTGTTTCTTTATATTCCACAGGTAAGTAAGACCATCTGGTATTTGTTGTTCACCTTCTGACTTATTTCACTAAGCATAATCCCTTCCAGTTCCATTCATGTTGTCACAAATGGCAGGATTTCATCTTTCATTTATCTGATGATGGGCACTTAGGTAGTTTCCAATTCTTGGCTATTTTGGATAATGCTACAATAAACATGGAGGTACATAGGACTCTGTGATTAGTGTTTTGGGGATAAATACCCAGAAATGGGATGATGGGATAATATGGAATTACCATTTTAAATTTTTGAGGTGTCATCATACTGTTTCCCAAGAAGGTTGCACCAATTATACTCCTACCAAGTGTAAATGGGATCCTTTTTCTATGTATCCTAGCCAACTTATATTATTTCCAGTCTTTTGGATATTAGATGCATCTTTTTACATCTTACCATATTTACTTGAAAGGTTAAAGCTGGGGCTGACATGTGCAATTTAGTACTAGAGTATGACTGGGGGTCAATGGTCAGGGAGCAGTGCTGAAATATAAATGCATGCTTTCAGTCTGGAGGAACAAAGAAATATGGTAAACTGGAGACCAGAGCAATGGTTAATCCCAGTCACAGTTGTAGAATGGTGAGTCTGTGTATTCTTCCAGTGGGCATTTTGGAAATAATAGATTCAAACAGTGGGCAGAGCAACTCAATATGTCAGCCTCACAGAGAGCTTATTTATAAGATAGTTTCTATAAAAATCAAGATACAACTTTACTCTGGTGATCTGAGTCTACATGGAGAAGCATATGGTGAGCATATCAATCTAGAATGTAGAGTATGAGTGAAAGGAGATCCTGGCAGGAATAAGCAGATCAATGCATTTCATTCCCCTTTCATAGATATTCTGGCCTATTTTTGCTCTTTATGCTTTTTATTATATTTTCATATGACTTTACACCTTCTTTTGACTAGAAAGTTCTTTTGATGGCAAGTCTATCACTTAAGATAATAATTTTTGAAGCTGTTGAGCTCTGAATAGTATCCATTTCCCATAACCTCCAACTGAGCCGGGCTCTGGTCACATGAGTTGCCAAGCTAAGATGTTTCTCTTCAATAGCTCTGATCAGCTTCCAACATGGTGCTCAGTGTTAGGCTGAGCATTCTACATACAGAGCAGACACACTGATATATACACCTTTACCCTTTTTGGTTTAGGGGAAAATCTAAGTAATAGTCAATTTCCAACAAAATAAATCTTTCCTCTGTTGAATGAATAATTTCCCCCTGTTTATAAATTAAAAAAATCTGCTTTCTCCCTTACACTTGCTGACTTCTAGCTATATCTTCATGGAGGGCAGAAATCAGAGCAAAAAGACTAGGTTTACCACCAGCATGACATAAACATTTTCTTCTGGATGGGTAATGTCTGCTGGGGAGAGGATTGGACAGGGAAAAGAAAGATGAGTTAAGTCAGCTAATGAGTTTGGTGGTAGAGCAAGGCGGCCCCTCAGAGGGGCCTCAAAGGAGATGAGTGGAAATGCTGGGCTGAGGGAGGACAGAAGGATGATAGCCAAGACTGGTAAATAGCAGAGGAGCCAGTAACACACAGAAAGCCCTAGTAAACTATGCCAGGAACAGGGGAATTTGGAGAAAACTAGGGAGGAGAAAAGAGAGAAAACTGCCTAGTTACCAACTCCTAATTTTAGTGGGAACTCTGGAACAGAAACAGAGAGAGAACAACTTTTTTCCTTAGTACCCTGAGCTATGTGTAGGTCAGTTTCTAATTCTCTATGCCCTTCTTTCTTTATTTTTAATTTTCTTGTCTTTTCTTTTTGCCTCTTCTTTCTCTCCTCTCAAGCCACCTAACCCTTCGGCTTTTTTCATCTGGCCTATTGAAACATCTTCAGGTTGAAGAATTGCTTGATGTCATTTCAACTCAAATCACCAACTGGTCAATACAGGAAATTGTAGTTATTTTTAATAAAGGAGAAAGGGAAAGGGAATGTGACTAATGTCCAAGAAACCAGGCAGCAATCCAAAAAACATTCTGTCTCTGGGAAAGCAGCAGGAGGAATATCCCTCTGATCACATCTGACATCACCTCATGGAATTTGGATGATTTCTTGGGGTTGGGAACTGTTTTTCCAAGATCTTATAAGTGAATAAGAAATAGCATTTTTAAATGTCTGTTCTCCCAAGCATCTTTGGTTTCTAAAGAAAAATCTTTTTTGTTTCTTGACATTTCTTCCCCTTTTTGTTTCTGTCCAGAGAATGTATAAACAACCCTTTCTGAGATATCTGTCTTGAATACTTTTTGCCACTATATCTTTCTTGTGGGTTAAATAGATGTCATCAACAGTCGGTCTGGGAGATAGAACAAGCAAGAGAAGGGTCATATGGTCCTAACATGAGCTTCTGGGTTGGGAGTTTCAGTGTTGACGAGATAGCAATAATGAAGCCTGATCTCTAAAGGAAATTGTCAGCTTATGTTGAGGAAGCTGACTGACCAGGTGAAGCTGCGATAGAACATTTCCCTCATTGGAGTGGCACGCCATGGCCACTATGAGAATCATCCTGTGAATTCAAAGGTCAATGAGTTCTGGTTTAGTTGTTTCCTCTTTAACTCTTGAGTGAGAATGGTGAGGCTCTATTTGCTCATGGTAAAACATTAAGTTTCACTGATGCCAGGAAGATTCTCTTTGACGATATATGAACTTACCTAGCCATCAGATACGTGTTTCCTTTTTCTAATGGGTCATGGGGTATGTGTTTGTAATAGACCTTCAATTATGTACACGAGTGCAGTATAATATTCCTAGTAGTTAAAAAGATACCAATAAAGTGATGTGGTTAGGTAGGAGTAGAGTTTTTATGGATGACAGGTATAGAAAGAGGAATGTATATATAAATGACATTCTTTGCAGTTGCTTTATGATGTCTTCTACTATCTGTAAATCATGTCTTTATTGTTTTCCTTTTTCCCTAGTCACTATTTACCTTTTTTCTTTAAAAAATAATGCTCAAAGCAAGCATATGCTGAAATAGAGATTCAATTTGTCTTCTTATCATAATATTCATCATGCATTGTAGTGAAAAGAAGCAGATTGAGAGGTGGACGGTCTTCTTTACTATGACATCGGGAGTAATTCTCAGGGCAAAGAATTAGGAGTGTCATTAGATTTATTTTGAAAAAAGATCTAGGTGTAGAGTGGGAAATTGAGTATGATATTAGATATTGGGTAATCATATAAGTATTGTAGTACTAGAAAGGTAGGGTATTATTTATCTTGGAATAAATATCTCAAATGTGCATTAGTGCCTTTACTCCCCAATCTTCATAGCAATGTGGTCTCTGTCTCTCTGCCCTCTAAAGGGTAATGTTGGCTGGATGTGCAGAGAACAGTCAGCCTGTTATTGATCCTTTGGGGTGACACTTTCTCTTTTGCATGCTTTCTAGGGCGTACATGAGCGTGAAGGAGTTGAAGGAGGCACTGCAGCTCAACAGTACTCACTTCCTCAATGTCTACTTTGCCAGCTCAGTGAGGGAAGAGCTTGCAGGTGCTGCCACCTGGCCTTGGGACAAGGAAGCCACCAGTCACCTAGGTAAGTGAGGACCAAATATAGTAGAAAAATGAGGAAGACACAAAGGAGTACGTGCAACTGAGTTTAGGGAAAAAAGAGAAAAATATATTTACTTAATAAATTGCCTACTTTGGATTGAGAATGGCATTAGGGAGAATCTATTAAAAGGTTTCAATGCAGACAAGTAAGAGGTACTAAGGCAAACACTGGCAGATACTCAGGATATTATAGAACAAATTAATTATCTATCTCTGTATGTGTGTGTGTGTGTGTGTGTGTGTGTGCGCGTACACATGCACATGTGCACATGTTACTGGTATGGATTAGGATCAGTTTTAAATTTTGGAGAACCTCAAAAGGGAAATTAGTGAGGATATGGCTAGACTTTGAAGCATGGTTTTCAGTAATCAGCATGGTAGAAGATGGTGGGTTTCCTGCATGGATTGAGCTCATGAGGAGATCCTGAGAAATTCAGGAAAGTAGTGCTGGATTGTGTACCTGAGAAAAGAATGACACCCTAATGTTAAGTGGAACTACTGCTGCTTAAGAAAGAATCCCTTTTACAGTGTCTTAACCTTATTAAAAAGGAATTCTTACCTACCGATCAATGAGTCATTCTATCAGTTTATGACATAGAGAGCAATTATTCAATAAAATTTGAATATACTGCTGGAGAGTCTTCAGTAGGATTCTACTGAAATTTATTTTAATATTGAATTATCATAATTTGGAGAAACATTTCACATTTGAAAGAGAATGGTTTTAGGGATCAAAATCTATTTTATAAATGATTTACAACAGGTTATGTAAAGTTAATCTTTTTAGAAATAAAATATGAGGCAGAGAGGAATACATTGAAGGAAGATCATGTACTTCTGTGTATGTCAAACCCATGTATGATGGAGTCATTGTGAAGTGGAGTTCAGAACATACTGAATTAACAGTCAAAGAAAATATGTGCAAATATCCAAAGAATGGCTAGTGTTGTGGAGTAGGAAAGGAGGAAGGTGAACAGTAGGTTAGCATAGATGAAAAAGTATTGTTGCTCTTCACGAGAAAACCAGAACATGAAAGTTCTTGGAGTGAATTAGGTGAGTGGCCAGAGCAGGTTAAGATCTTAAGCAAAGAAGGAGACAAATGAAAAATTAAATATGTGGTTGTTCAAATGGAATACTTTGCTCAGATTCATGACTGAGTTTTATTTATTCTATACTAACTGATACGGTTTTAAGGTTCTGTAATACTTTTATCAGTAATTTTATATTTCTGGTTCTCAGCATATGAGAAGTCAGAAATTTGTGAAGTCAGTGGTGCTTTCCAGGTGAAATCCAGTGTGAGTTATTCCAGCCTACATGATAACAATGTTGGATTGGAAGTCCACAATCCAAGAATCTATATGAGTGAGTTTGGTGTCTTGAATTATCCTCATAAAAGCAGTAGCAGCAGAAGATCATATAAACCTGTAAGAAAATACCTTTGACTTGGTGCATAACTGAATCACCAAGGGTAAACTTTTTGTTGTGTGTGTGTGAAGGGTCCTGATGTCAATATTTATCCAGAAATAATTTCTCTTATATCTACATTGAAAACTGAATCTAGTTTTTTAAAAACCTTAATAAATCTTCTTTCTGATCATTATGCAGACAAATCTTGGCTTCTGAGTAAGAATCATTGAGTTGGGAACAGACTGAATGTGTTTTAACTTTACTGGAGCTAAGTCATTGATAAGATTCATTAAACCCTAAGAACTGGTTAAAATACCAAAAATATTTAAGGTATCAGGTAACAATCAAGATAGCAAGGATTTGAGAAACCCAATCCCAGTAAAGAGAGAAATGCATTGTAATGAACTCTGTACAAATGAGTTCAGGTTTTTCCCTTTTGGGAAGAATTGCCAAGTTCTCAGAAAAAGGAATGACAGAATAGAGAGCAGAGAGGAGGTCTAAAACTTGCTCCAGTCTCTTTACTGGGAGGACACAGACTAAAGGTCAGGTCCTCCAAGGCATCCAAGACTTGAGGAATAAAGTTCTCAGAAAAAAACAAACAAAACAAAAGGAGAGAGAGAGCCTGTAATTCTGCTTATAATTTTCTCTTAAGATATTTGTTAACTGCAAAACTGTTTTTTTCTAGGACCAGTGGCATAGAATAAGTAGGAAACAAATGTTAAGAGATAACAAAACAAACAAACAAATACCAGCTAAACTGTGATTCAGGGATCTCATAGCACAAGGGAGGAGGAAAATGGAGTTGAGTCACTGTAAAGGGGGGAGGCTGGGATACCCTTTGTGTCATAACGGATAAATACCCTCACTCACATAAAGCCTAAAATCCAGTCTTAAAGGCTCTTGGAAGATTAGTTGCCGATATTTAACTTTATAGTAAAAGAAAATTAAATATGCTCTGGAGGAAGATAACTTCAAGTGCCTCTATAAATTTTTATGCACAATGTCCAGCAGTCAATAACAAATTGCCAGTTATGCCATGACATAGGGCCACATGATGGTAAACCAAGCTAAACAAAGAAATAATCAATAAACGCAGACCCAAAAGTATACAGATAGAGTCATCTGTTAGTGACTTTGAGAAAATTATGATTGATAAGTTAAAAAAAAATGATACAATGATAGAGTATCTTCAGAGAATGGGAATAAAATGAAAAGTTTAGAATTAAAAATATACAATAGCTGAAATTGAGAAATTAGAAGATGGACTTATGAGCAAGAGAAAGAATTAAAGAACTAGAAAACTGTAGAAAACCATACTGAATCTCTAAGAGATAAAGTGAGGAAGAAATACTGAAAAAAACTTAGGAGGCATTTGAGATTTAATGAAAAATTTCTAAGGTAAATTGGAGTTCTAAAAGAACAAGAGAAATATATTAGAGTAGATACAATATCGAAGCAGTAATTACTGAGAAAGAAAATCACATCAGGGACTATTACAGAAAAATGCTGAAAACAAAAGACAAAGAGAACAAAATTCTCAGAAGTAGCCAGAGGATAAAAGGAACATTGCTTTAAAAGGAATAGAAATCAGACTTACATGCTGACTTCTCAACAGAAACTATGGAAGATAACTATTTAAATGCTGAAAGAAAATAACCAACTTAGAGTAGTATATTCAGCAAAAAAAATTTAAAAATGAGTAAAAATTAAAAATTATTTTCAGGCAAATACTGATACTTTAATATCAGCAGTAAAATAAATATGGAAGAAAGCTATATGGATGGAAAGAAAATGACCTCAGATGGATGTAGAGACATTTAAAAGAAATGATAGATATCAGAAAGGATCAAAGTATTAAGAGTAGTAGAATATATTCTTGGCTTAAAAATACATGTAGAATGAAAATAACGATTTCACAAACAACAGGAGGAAAGCAAATAAAATGAAAGAATTTAAGGTCCCTGTTTATCTGTATCAGAAAAAATACTGGCATTAGTCATTTTAGACAATAACAAGTCAAAAATACATGTTGTAATTTTTAGGAAAACCATTAAAGTACTGATTAGATTATGTTTACTAATAAGCTATTAGAATAGGAAATGAAGTAATATATAGAGTAACACAGAGAGAATATAGAGATAAATAACAAACGGAACAAATAGAAACAAAAAGTAAGATATTTTCAAACCTAACATATTAGTAATTACATTAGATGGACTAATATACCAATGAAAATAAAATTTGTCAAACTTGAAAAATAAAGTAGAACTATATATATACATATCTATGTAAGATATACATTTTAATAGAAGAGCACAGAAAAGCTATTCTAAAGAAAGTCAATGTAGCTTTCTAATATCACATAAATTAGATTAATTTATCACTAAGAATAAGAATATTTTATAATAAAATAATAAATTCAGTTGGAAAATATAAACATGATCAATTTGTGTGCATTCAGACCATGCCCTAAATACATGTAAAGCAAAATTTGACAAAATAAAGAGAAAATAGACAAATCTATAATTATAGGTGGTGAGTTTTTTCCTCAGAAAATAATAGAATAAGCAAATAAGTATTTAGTAGCTATATAGAAAATTTAAAACACATGTTTAAGAGACTTGATTAACTTGACAAAATCAGAAGCATATGCTTAAATTATAAAGACTATGTATTCTCTTCGTCATGGACCATTTATCAAAAGTTTTTGACAAAAAAGTAAATGAAAAGGTTTCATTCAATGGGATGAATCACACACTTCTGTTCTCTGACTGCATATAAACCAGGAACCAATAATAACAAAAAACTGGAAAATACGTGAATATTGGGAAATTAATCAATATACTTCTAATGCTCCCATGACTCAAAGAACAACTTACAATGGAAATAAGAAAATATTTTAAATGGCATGATTATGACAGCATGGTGTATCAAAACTTGTCAGAACTTGTCTGACATGAGAAGTCTTACTCAGGAAGGCATCGAGAAATTTGCATGCTAGAAAAGAAGGAAATTTGAGCTAACCATTCATCTCAAAAAGACAGCTAAGAGTAGCATATAAAACACAAGGAATAAAAATAGTAGAAATAAATAACAGAAAATAGGCATTCATTACAAAAAGTAAGTCAAAATTTTGATTTTTTTAGTGGGGAGAGAAAAAGGATTTATAAACTTGAAAGGCTGATCAAAAAAAGAGAGACCTGTATAGGGCGGGAAATAGATTCTCTCTCTCTCTCTCTCTCTCTCTCTCTCTCTCTCTCTCTCTCTCTCTCTCTCTCTCTCTCTCTCTCTCTCTCCCTCTCTCTCTCTCTCTATATATATATGTATACTGAATAAGTAAGCAAATAAGAACCTCAACATGAATCTGAAACATTATCTAAAATTTAATTCAATATAGACAACAGATTTACAGATTTAAACATAAATAGTAAATATTTGAATACAAAAAGAGGTCACCTGAAAATCTGCATGGCGTAGTTGGGAGAGATGCATGCAGGTACACACTAATAAGTCAATGCAGTGCTACCATGCATGAGGTCAGGTAGGAATGTGGAGGAGAAAGTGCCTAATTGTGTTTGAAACATCAGAAAAAAGTTCTTAGAGGGGCTGAGGCTTGAGTGGGAAATGGAGAGGTAAGCAGGAGTTTCCTGGATAGACAATGAGTAAAAGCAGGTAGATGCCATCATTCACAAATGCTATAACCCTAACATACTTAGGAGTGGCATGGACTAGAATGACTAAAGCAGTGCTCCTCAAAATTACGGTTGTTCTCTTGTACTCCGCAAGACACTGGAAAACTCTTTATCCTTCATCCATTCTGGTAGGAACGTTTAAAAATTTAATCGTAAGTTTAAGCAGCAGCAAATAATCTAATTTCTGGCATATTATTTTAAATTGTGACATTTTGGAATTAAATTTAAACCTACTCTTCTAATTGTATCCCGAGTAACATAATTTGATCATTGTCATCATTCCGTTAAAAATATGTCTGGCCGTGTGCACTTTTTATAACACTGGGAAGTTATTCATTGCCCCTTTTTACTCTTTGCTTTTCTTTCTCCTGTAAACTTTATAGGAATGTAATGCATACATATATCTCTTTTCAAAGTCTTTAGCTGATCACCTCTTTGGTGGCTAAAAGTATATTTTGAATCTAACAACTCTTTTGTAATATCTTTTAAATTAAGCTTTTATTTCGAGATAATGATAGATTTGAATGTAGTTGTAAGAAATTATACAAAGCTATTTCCCATTTTCTTCCAATGATTTGTCCACTCTGTTACTCCTTCCCTTCTGGTAACCATTAATTTTATATTACAGCCTCAAAGATTATTTTTGGGTTTTTTTTTAGTTTGTCCATTTCTGAAGTTTGTGCTTGTGTCTATAGTTAAGTAATCTTTGCTATAATGAGAAAGGATTTAACAGCAATTATATTGTTTTTGTTTTTTGTTTTTTTTTTTAAAAAAAAAGGTCTAGGTGCTGAGAAACTTTGTTCACATCAATTGGTAGATGGGAAAGTTCTGTTGATTGAGTGGATGGTAGAACCAAGATAGAAATATACGTGAGACTCATTTGGGTTTTGATGTGACTCTGGGTCTCCACAAGTCTGACTGAGATGGGACTTCCATGGAGCAAGAGGAGGAACCAGTCAGGGCTACACCAGACACCAAAGGAGAGAAATTTGAGAAAGTGCCCCATGATCCGCAAATACAATTTCTACAGAGACGTGAACTAAATACAGGTCATTTTGGCCAGTTTAGAGCATCAGTAACCCTCTGGCACAGATTGCATGGTTCAGAATGTTCTGGACCAACTATTTTCTTAAGTGTTCTAGAGAATCCCTACTGACACAAGTATGCAGAGATCCTGATTGATGACAGGAAATATGCCCCAGCGTCCATGACCTCTGAGAACCTTGTGGTATCTTGAACTGAACTCATAATGGAATTGTACATCAAGGAGATCCAATGAAACCAGAAATGTGACCTTGTAAGAAAGAAAGTCTATGAATGACCGAATGGGCTATGGTTTCACATAGATAAAAAAACAACGAGATGTTGAGGAAATCACTTCTCTGGGCCTTAGTTTCCTTATATATAATTTGGGGATAATAAGTTGAAGGAAGAGTGCCTGGAAAATAATAAGGATGCAATACAAGATAGCTCTATTAGTAGCAATGATAGTGACAGTAACAGGAGTAGTCCTTCTCATCATTGCTGTCATATTAAAAGTGCCAAATGCTGTGCATGTGGTTGACCTTCCTGATCATACCCTGAACCTCCCATGTCATCTCCAACATGGGTATTTCTAGCATTGGCTCCTTTGCAGAGGAAAGAAATGTGTTTTTAGGGGTCCAGCAGTTTTCAATGTTAGAGCAGTATGTAAGAAGCAAGGGAGTTTCCTTGTAAGTCAGAGGAGGAAAGACTAAGTGATGGTGGGCAGTCTGGGGACATGGGCGGCTTCTGGGCAGGGTCTGTGACTGTCCCAGGACCCAACAGATTGGAGAGCAGCTGTCACAGAGATGATGCTGTTGTGGTGGCCACCTGGGGACAGGCAAATAATAGTCACAGAAGGGTCAGGGAAGGTGAAAGAAGCATAAACAGCTGAGTGGTAAGATCACTTTCTTTCACGCAGAGCTTTTGTAGGGGGTTTCCTGGGACAAATATTGACTTCCACCTAACCACACAGATGGACACTGAGAAGAGGGTGTTGCATTATAGTGATACTTCATGAAAAATGTCAGTTTGACCTCAGGGGCTGAGACAGTCATTGACTAGACAAGTGGGAAGTCTGGTAATCCCAATTAGATTACCTTTGTAGAGAGAAGATGCAGAATCCAGAGTAGGATGGTTAGAAAAGTCTGCAGGTGGTCAACAGGAGAACTCTGGTGTGAGAGCAAGAAGATTTTCTCCTATTCACTGGTCTTCTCTTTAGTCTACAAAGCAGAGTGACTTCCCAGAGTGAAGGAGTGAATAAAACAGTAAACTGCAGTGTACTGTGTAAATATGAGGTATCACTAATGAGGTAGATTACATTACAGGAACAGGAGAAGTTCTGTTCCTGGGAATCACCCACTGGATATGTTTGTATGTTATCTAATTGTCAGATGACAATTACAGTCATCAGTAGAACTGTTCAGGATGTCTTAGGTTGGAAACACAGTGAGCTGTCTTTTTAAAAATTACTTTGAGATATAAACTTCATGACTTGAAATTGGGGTGTCCCAAAGGTGAGCTCGTGTATGTATAAGTAGATGCAGTGAATAATCACTTTTATATGTGCTGCCCCGAAGGATCTCTATCAAAGCATCATCTAGTAATCATTGAATCCTTGGTACCACAGAATAGTGCCTGGCATAGAACAGATGTTCAAGAAATGCTGGATTAATGCATTAATTATAGAAAATATCATACCTATTCACACTCTGTAGTGCCTCAAATTTTGGCATAAAGTTGTACATTTGAAGAAAAAATTCATATAATCAGCCTCTAATGCCTCAGTAATAGCATTTTCAGCTTTTATAATAAGATTGCTTTTCTGCCATGATCTGGGAGTCACTAGATAGTCTTGAGTACTTTATAGCTGGGGGTGAGAGTGGCTGGAAGGATATTAAAGGCAACAAAAAATGGCACCAGACTGCAAAACCTTCATGTTCTCCACACTTATCTCGGTTTAGTCTTGCTTAGTGCAAGGACTTCTTTCCAATGAGACCACAGTCTATAAAACTAAGAAGTCAATACAAGATCTGGACATGAATCACTGCTGGGATGGTTCT